>JAPMJR010000040.1:389945-429945 GCA_029783895.1 Triplophysa bombifrons | reverse complement strand
CCTATCGACTTGAAACCTTCACAGGCGTGTTCAGCGACCTCTAAACTACACGATGAAGTGCCTGAAGTTCATTTTTGCGTAAATTTTTTTTCAAAAAAAAGTGCACCCCGGGGTGCATTCGCAAACGGAAGCTCGTATCGACTCAAAACCTACGCCATCGTGTTTGGCGTCCTCGAAACTACGTAATGAAGTGCCTTTTGTTCATTTTTACGTCAATTTTTTTTTTAAAAAAAGTGCACCCTGGGGTGCGTTCGAAAGCGGAAGCTCCAATCGATTCCAAACCTTCACCATCGTGTTTGGCGTCCTCGAAACTATATAATGAAGTGCCTCATGTTACTTTAAAAACATTTTTTTATTTTTTTTAAAAGAGCACCCCGGGGTGCGTTCGAAAACGGAAGCTCGTATCGACTTGAAACCTACGCCATCGTGTTTGGCGTCCTCGAAACTATATAAAGAAGTGTCAAAATTTCTATTTTTACTTTATATAAGGGGGGTGCAGTTACTCATCTCGACCGGTGGTGGCGCTAGAGAGTTCAAACCGAGTGCGTTCGAAAGGGCGTCCTCCAATTAGTATAAATACCAACTTTTAACTTTCTACTACAATCTGTTTAGAAAATAACTGGGGGGGTGCACTTCAGAGGGGGTGCACTCTTCGTTTTTTGCCCTATAACCTAACCTAACCTAACCTAACCCTAACCCTAACCCTAACCCTAACCCTAACCCTAACCCTAACCCTAACCCTAACCTAACCTAACCCTAACCCAACCCCACCAACCCAACCCTAACCAAACCCTAACCCTAACCCTAAACCCTAACCCTAACCCTAACCCTAACCCAATTTGGACGTACCCTACCAAAACTCTGAACCTAAGCCTAAATGGAAACCCCCTTAAAATTCTCTAACCTAACAATTTGGACCCACTTTACCGAAACTGACCCTAAACCTAAAAGGAGACCCCCTTAAAATTCTCTAACCGAATAATTTGGACCCACTTTACCGAAACTCTGACCCTAAACCTAAAAGGAGACACCCCTAAAATTCTCTAACCTAACAATTTGGACCCACTTTACCGAAACTCTGACCCTAAACCTAAAAGGAGACACCCCTAAAATTATCTAACCCTAACATTTTGGACCCACTTTACCGAAACTCTGACCCTAAACCTAAAAGGAGACCCCCTTAAAATTATGTAACCTAACAATTTGGACCCACCCTACCGAAACTCTGAACCTAAACGTAAATGGAGACATCTTTGAAATTCCAGAAACCTAAAAATTTGGACCCACCCTACCAAAACGCTGAAACACCAAAAAAAAAAAAAAAAAAAAAAAAAAAAAAAAAAAAAAAAAAAAAAAAAAAAAAATTTAACCTGATCAAAAGCCGGGGTCTTTCGTGGACTGGAGATGGAGAGTGCAAAACTCATCCCTGGACATTGTTTGGGGTGTGAGATTTTTATTCCCCTAACCAATCGCCTTATCTGCACCAAAAATCTAAACCTAAGGTCAGGAACCCTATTCGTTGTAACCCTGGTGGGAGGTTGACCTTGGTTACCTCCGGAAAGAAAAAAGAGGGGATAGTCAACCAAAGTAGAATACATTTCAATGATAATGGGGTTGGGGACAGCAGAGATCCAGGAGAGTTCAAGCAACAACGCGGCAGTTAGGGGTCCGATGACCCTTTCAAAAAACATGCGTCGGCCCGTGCCTTTTCTTCAGCTTCCTACATCAAACTACGGCAAGATGCCGTGGGGGTTGCTGTCGTATTTCATATTCCCTAGCCTAACCATAAACCCTAACCCTTACTTCTGGTATCCCTGGGCCGTTTTTTATTTCGTTTAATTGAAGCCACAGAAGGAGAACGAGAAGAGGAGAAGAGGGAGTTGGTGGAAGGAAGAGTGAAGGAACATTTTTTTAGATCATACTTGCCTAAAGAAAGTACTTGTATAAAGGGAGAAGGCCATAAGTGGAATACGTACCCTTTTACTTGCCTACCTACCATAAATTGAGGATGGAATACTTACCCATGTACATACCTACTGAGATAGACGGGGGAGAGGGGACAATGCAGAAAGAGGGTGGTTGCAAGTGTGTGGGTTACAATCTGTAATGTTGTTCCGGGGCCCTCAACAAAATGTTTTTGGCAAGTGAATGAGGATAGGTACGGATGCCATTTCCATAAAGAATACCTGCAAAATGATAAAGATCAACACATAAATAAGACGATGCTGCTGCAAGTTAGGGTAACTCCCACAGTTGTGGTCTTTAAATATAATCCCAAATCCACGAAGTCTGAGACCAAGACAAGTTCATACAAACACATGAAAATCAAAAATTTGCTCTCGAGACAAAGACCAGTCTTGAATACTACACAATACATACTGGACTGGTAGAAAAATAAACTTTCACCAGACCTGTAAAAAAAATCAGACCTGTGAAAACATCCCCGTTCACTCACTGGACCTGTATAAACACCTCAGCTCGTTCACCAGACCTGAAGAAACACCTTATGTCGTTTATTACACCTGTAGAAACATCTCCACATACTGGACCGGTAGAAACATCAATTTTCAGACCTGTGGAAACATCCCCGCTTGCTCACCGGACCTATAGAAACACATCAGCTTGTTCATCAGACCTGTAGAAATATTTCCACTTACTTACTGTACCGGTACACCGGTTTCTACCAGACCTGTAGAACACCAATTATCCGACCTGTAGAAACACCCCTGCTCCCTCACTGGACTTGTAGAAACAATCCCATTTACTGGACCAATAGCAACATCTATTTCCAGCTTTGTGGAAACACCCGCACTTGCTCACCGGACATGTAGAAACATCTCTGTGAAGACCTGCAGAAATATCTAACTTGCCAGAGCAGTTAAAACTAACCCTCTCATTCACTTGACCTGTAGTAACATGCCCACTTAATCATTAGACTTGTTTAATGATCCCACTTAGAAGATCTGCAGACAAATCCATTCATTCATAGATCCATACTACCTGGGCACAAATAGTCGGGAGCCCTAGCATCGCTGCCTCCAACCCCGTTTTTGGATATTACTACCTTCTTTACACTATAAAAACTTACATTTACTAGTATATGTAGGCCTACTGTATTTTTATCTACCTTTGATTTGCACAAACATTACCAATAAATCCTGTTTGTTCAACATTTTCTGCAAATCGTTTGGCTGTCAATAAATACAGATTAAAATCAGAAACATTTATAAAAATTCCATCGTACACACTTTATTAAAGCAACACTGGGCAAAATCAGTATGAAAATGCATAACAGAACGTGTTCTTAACTGCTGTAAATATTCTTGCCATTTTTGTGTCACACCAAACATTCACTTAAAAAGAATTGAAAAGTCATAATCAACATTTCAAGCTATGGTTTTTAACTTTTTCACGAACTTATTTTTGGTTTACAGTGGGAAATATTGTATGTGTCACTCACCTTATTATATTTAGGAAGAGATAATGGAGAGCATCAGTCCTTCAAGAGAGAAATACAAATTTTTAAAATAAACGAACATTAATCATTACACTAACGTGATTGACCAACACACAATGCAGACATCAGACGCCGCTTCCAGCACTACTCAACATTTAAACAAACAAACGAAGACACGTTACAATGACCCAGTGCCTTTTAAATCCGTCTTAACCCCGCCTTTCACTGCCATAACCAATCATTGTCATATGTTTAGTTTCAGCCAATGCGCTTTGACTATCCATCAAGTGCGTCTTCAAACCTGTTTGTGGTGATATACTTTGTAATTAGACAGAATTTAGAACTTTTATTCCAAAACTGGATGAAATACACATTGGAACGGATATAAAAACGAGTGAAAATGAAACAATATAGGTAAGTAGATCTGCTTGCGTTTGCTTTGATCAGTGAGTTGTTAATGGCCTAAACTGACAAGGTTTTACAATCTTTGTTTAGCTTTCATTCTGGTTGTGAACTGTGCCTTTGCTAGGCGACTGCGGTTTGATGAATATCAACGAATGACAGGCGGAACCATAGTAAACGCAGTTAGTGTTCGTGTGTAACACCGGGAAGAATTACACGTTACACACACACATCTTCATACATACGTACATAGACGCGGATGCGCGGCGAGGTGATTGTTTGTGTTTACAATTTCTTTCACTGTTTTTCAGAACTTTACCATTACATAAATACAAAAACGCATTTAACTGATTCTACTCAATGTCCAAATTAAATGAATTGAAACGTTCATAAATCGTTAATTTTGTATTCGCTCCTATACTTCATGACATTCACAATACAATTGCACAACTCCTAATATTAAAGAGATTTTGTATTCTGCCGATAACAGGTAATTCAAGATACTTCGATTTTTTTTGTTGAACTGTGATTCGTTTTTTATTTATTTTTATCATTTGTGTTTTTTAGTAAATGGTACATAAGGTATTGTCTGTTGAATGACTTAATTGAGTGCTTGTAGTTCTTCAGTCCGTTTGCACGATGTCTTCAGTGATATCACATGGATTTAAAAGCAGTAAAGAGGACTTCTGCTTTGGGCCCTGGACAGTCACTGCTGCAAAGACTCATATTATGAAGTCTAAAGATATTGAGAGGTAAAAGATTATAAAAGGTTTTATTGCTTGGTTAGACTGTTCCAATCTCTGCTGTGGTCAAAACAGGTGTGTGTGTGCGTGTGTGTGTGCACGCGTGTGCGCGTGCGTGAGATGAGCTCAAATCACCTGAATCTGACCAAACAGTACTTTTGTCGCAGATTAGCAGATGAGATGCATATGCCCTCTCTCCCAGAGATGCTTTTCGGTGACAATGTTCTTCGGATTCAGCACAACAATGGTTTCGGGATTGAGTTTAATGCAATCGATGCTCTCAAATGTGTCAACAATATGCAGGATTCTGTAAAAGTGGCTTGCGCACAAGAGTGGCAAGAAAGCAGGTAAAACACTCTGAGGCTCAAACTCATTTTTTCACTGTCATGTGGAATCCATTTGCTCTAAAAGAATCCTTTCGCTCCATTACAGGTCCGACTCTGAGCATTCCAAAGAGGTAGTGAAACATTATGACTGGACATACACAACAGATTACACAGGGACTTTACTTGGAGAGCAAATTCAAATGAAGGTATTTTACCCTACACGTAAACACACAGCGGTGATTTAACTGGCTGACCTTTAAAGGGATACTTCACCCAAAAATGAACATTTTTCATCATTTACTCACCCTCAGGTTGTTCCAACCCTGTATGAATGTCTGAGTAAATGATGAAAAATGTTCATTTTTGGGTGAACTATCACTTTTTAAGCCTTTTTTGCAGAGAAACCACATTACTGTGTGTATCAAACAGGTGACGCCCACCACAGAACGGATTGATGTGGAGAAGCTGAAGGCACGAGAGCAGATCAAGTTTTTTGAGGATGTGCTTCTGTTTGAAGACGAGTTGCATGATCACGGTGTGTCTATGATCAGTGTGAAAATTGTAAGTGCTTTGGGCTTTACATACAAATTATCTCTACTTAAGCATTCGTGGTTGTAATATAAGAGTGCACTTATTGAAGTCATTTATTTCTGTAGCACATAAAAAAAAGTACATCAGTGGTCCTATGATCTGCAAAGATCAGCCTACTTAAATCATTTTGATTGCATCATTCCATGAACTAGAAGAAAAGGTGAAATATTTGATCATTTCAGAGAGTCATGCCCACCAGTTTGTTCACTCTATTGCGGTTCTTCCTGAGAGTGGACGGCGTGATGATTAGGATTAATGACACACGTCTGTATCACGAGGCAAGTTTTAGCCATTTTATCGTTTACATCTTTATATTTGAACTCTTAACGTTTGAGTCTCATATTCTTAAATGCTTTAAACAGGCTGGACAAGACTACATGCTTAGAGAATTTAGCACACGTGAAAGTAAAATATCAGATCTTCAGGTGAGCTAAAAAGAAGTCATAAAATACGAATTGACCAAATGTGTGTTTTCATATGTTTCTATAAATTGTTTGTTCCTTCGTGGATGTTGTTGGTTAAATGATCACTGCGGTGATGGCATTTCTCTCCTTTTAGCATGTTCCTCCAGCCTTATACACGGATCCCAATGAGATCGCCCAGCACTTACCACTGAAACTCACCAAGTGTGAGAAACTAACCTTTCCAGAGAGAGAGAAACAGAGAGAAACAGAATCTTCACAGTGACCTGACCAGACACGAGTCTACATCAGACACATGAAAGACTCACACTCGCTGTTCCCATTTACTGGAAGATCACGTCTGATATTGTCATGTCAACTCAGTTTGGAAGTGTTTTTTCATCTTATTGTGGAATATAGCCAAAGTGTACTGTGGAGTCGTTGGGATGAAAATGTTTGATCTGCGTGTGAATGATGAAGGTTTTATTAAAATCCTTTAAATGATTCAACTGGATTTGGACATATCTATCTATGTATGTGTGATGATAATGATAATAATGGTAAATAACAAAGATTTCCCATGAACAACTCTTTTGGAATGATTCTTTAAAAAAACGGAACCATCCCAAGAAGTTCCACCTTTGCTTTGCTTGGCAACATGTGTGAGTCAGGGCGAAAGTGGAGTTTTGGGGGAGGGAGAGAAAATGAGGGATTGTTAGAATGCTCTGTTTGAATTTCTTTAAAGTACAGGTTTAGATAAAAAGATCTAATTTAGTTTACATGTTATTCGCCGAAGTGTTACTCACCCCGGTACAGTAGGTGGCGATATTCACCTAAGCATGTTGGTTGCGACCCACCATCAAAGGAGAGAAGTTCGACTTTCCAGCCGGTGTAATTTAGGGTAACACAGCCGCGGCGTATGTGTTTTTGGTACCGTTACCGGTAAGTTAACCTTTATTTATATTTGACTTCGTTTAAATATGATCTAAATCAGTAAGGAAGACATCATT
Source organism: Triplophysa bombifrons (assembly GCA_029783895.1). NCBI lineage: Eukaryota > Metazoa > Chordata > Actinopteri > Cypriniformes > Nemacheilidae > Triplophysa > Triplophysa bombifrons. The sequence continues at coordinate 423,015 of JAPMJR010000040.1, read as the reverse complement.
GATCATCACAACTGTTCAATATGGATTGAGTAAAAGTGTGTGTGTGTCACAGAGATGCCGAAGAAAGTCAAAAGAGTGAATAAATCTGCTGGACAGGAGGCAGATGAAGAGGTGGTGTCTGTTAAACAGAGGAAGATGATCCTGACGAAAGCTCCTCTGTGCTTTGATTCGCCTCGTGAATTCTTTCAGAGTCTCATCAGTCCGATGAGTGTGGATGAGTTTTTCCAGCACTACTGGGAGAAGAAACCTTTAGTTTTACACAGATCAGATGCTGCATTGGCGGATTATTATCGCTCTCTGTTTCAGCTGTCTGACCTGCAGCAGCTTTGCTCTCACGGGCTGCAGTTCGGTACAGATCTCAATATCTGCCGCTGTATCGACGGCAAGAAGAAAGTGTTAAACAAAGATGGACGAGTGAAGTTCAGTCAGCTGAAAAAAGACTTTGATCAGAAGAAAGCCACCATACAGTTTCACCAGCCTCAGAGGTTTAAGGTGAAGGAAATAGAATTGAATATATGGTGTGTGTTTATTGGTGACGATGGGATGTGTGTGTATTGGTGAAGGAAATTGAATACGTGTTGTGTGTTTATTGATGTTTTATTTGGACGTTGTGCGCTCACAGGATGAGTTGTGGCGCGTTCAGGAGCGCTTGGAGTGTTTCTTCGGCTCTCTGGTCGGTTCTAATGTGTACATCACACCTGAAGACTCTCAGGGTCTGCCGCCACACTATGATGATGTTGAGGTGTGTAGTGTCCCCATACCGATGTCTATCACTATATCATTTCAGTTCCTGTCTAATATGTAGGCTTTATTTTTTCCGCCACATTCAAACCCAATTATTCTATAAAACTTAAAATGCATAACAAGCAGAATACATTTTTTAATTGAACGCTTGTGTTTCACGAGTAGGGCTGGTGGTGTGTGTGTGTCTCTTCTGTTCAGGTCTTCATTCTTCAGCTGGAGGGACAGAAGCACTGGAGGCTTTATAAGCCCACCGTCCATCTTGCCCGCGAGTACAGCCTGGAACCAGAGGAACATATTGGCACCCCCACCCATGACATTATACTGCAGGTATGCTCATTGCACACAGACAGGAATCAAATCTAACTCATTGACTACATTTACATGTGCACCAATAATGTGACTATTCACAATCATCATGAGTAAGGACTTAATTTCAGTTATATGTTTACATGACGTGAGCGAACCTCTATTTGCTATGATGAACATCAAACATCATGAACTCAAATATATTTTACAATAGGTCTGTAACTGGCCACTGTTTTAATGTATTTAAATGAAAAATCCTTCTATGGATGTATTTCTATAGTTATTCAATGCTGTGAATAAAGAAATATGATGAAAATGCAACGGTTGTCTACACTACAAGCCCATCCGTGCCGTGCCTGCATGAAGGTAAAGATTTGTGTTGACATTAAAACTTCAGAAAGTCACTTTTACTACCAATTTGCACTCAAGTTGCGTGACGCAAACAAATGTGATTAAAAGTGTTAACATGCCCCATCAAAATCTATGTACACCACATACATTACTACCATTATGAGCTTAATCACATTATTTAGGCCAAAGTATTGCGTTTACATGAGGTGAAGTTTATTCAAAAAGTTGCCAAAATCTCATCCTGATCGCATTTTGAGGGTGGATGTATACAAAGTCACTGTCACACGAGTTAATGATCACATAAGATGGTTAACAGTGTTGTGAAAAGTCACAATTGGGATCCACACTGGAAGTCTGCTATCAATGTACCCGTCCCCATTACAAAGCAAAGTGTTTCTTTGGATACACCGATTGGATGCTTACAGGTCTGTCTGTTGATCTGTTAGGCTGGTGATCTGCTCTATTTCCCGAGAGGAACAATCCACCAGGCGAACACACCTCCAGGTGTGGATCATTCCACACACCTCACACTCAGCACCTACCAAAACACGTATGTATGTGCACATATCACACAATCTTCTTTAACTATCATAACAGCTGTTTTTCTTCAGACTTGCAGAACATGCACTTAACCAAGATCCTTGTGTTTTAGGTCATGGGGTGACTTCATGCTAGATGTTTTTCCTAGTTTCTTATTTGATTCTATGAAAAGTGACCACAGGCTGCGCTGTGGTCTGCCACAAAACCTCCTTACTGTGAGTACAGTCTCTTCCTACCCCCAAATCCTTGAGTCTCATTTTGAAAGGAATGTTCCTTATGCTTCCACAATTTATTGATGTTTTTCCCTTGTGTGTGTCAGTGTCCTAGTTTTGGTCCTGACATAAATAAACGGGTATCTGTGTTTCTGCGACATTTGGCTGATCGTCTTGATCAGGAAGACAAGGAGTTACGCTCCACTGACATGAAGAGAGATTTCATCTCCAATAGACTCCCACCTTACCTGCTGGACCAGGCCGATCTTGAGCCAGGCGAGTCTCACGTGCTGCTGTTGTTGTTTATAATTGTATTACCGACATCTTGTATAAACATTTTTCTCTTTCAGCTGGAAAATTGCCAGCATTAGACGACACAGTATGTATCAAGTTTAAAGAGCATCTTCTTCTAACAGTGGAACCCAGTCAAGATGACACTGTAAGAGTCACTGATGCATGTTTTATATACGACCCAATTATTGGCATGTCCTCACTGTGTGTTTGTGTGTTTCTTAGGATAAGGCCACAGAGTTGGCTGTGTTTGTGTTACATTCTTTAAGAAATGAGCGAGAAACACACATGATGGGAATGTCTGATGATGAACCGGGATCACAGGTCTGTCAGTTTTCATTACATGATGAAGATTTCATCTTCATGATCTCCTCCAGGATTAGGTTCACTCACTATCTCCGTTTCAGGGTCTGCGGTTCCCGATGACACATGTCGCTGCTCTGAAGCAGCTGTTGAGGTCTGAGCGCGTCACTGTTGGAGATCTACAGCTGATGCAGGATGCTGATAAACTTGGACTGACTCTTGGTCTCTGGACCGAAGGGTTGCTGCGTGTGTGTTAAACAGCTTCCTTCCTGTGGGCAAACTGGCACGTGTGAACGATTTAAACAACGACATGTTACTGCACAGTTTAGTCAAACCGTATCCCTCTACCATAGAGTTCTTTCAACACAGATCGGTTTGTTTTGTTCACAGTCTCTTTTATAGTCTGAACGTTTGACCACTGAGGGTGTGATGGCATTTTAAAAATTTGAACTGAATTTACGAATGTGACAAATTGTAGTTGAATAAAATCATATTTAATTTTCACTGTGATATATTGTGTGACATATTTGACATTTTTACAATTCATTTAAAACGTTGCTTAGAAACAATCACCATGACATCTGGTTACACATAAACAGATGGTTAAGGTTAAACATTGGTCTTAGTCCTCTCATACCTGAACAACTTCAGTGAAGTGACTAGTTTTGTTTGTCAGATTAAATATTTGCAACTGCACTGAAAATCCAGCCCGGTGTCGCATCTTTTATACAGAATGCAGCTCCAGCTTGTGGGGTTCTTCTAGTGCAAATGTGCTTCACATAAAAAAAGTGAGATTTTTGCTGCAGTTCCCTCTTATAAACGATGACTTTTAAAACAGGCCTGTGCCTTTTCCAAGACCAGCTCCACATCAATTATTGCTGCTTGAGGTGAGTAGCTAAAAAAGTGGATTACAGTTTGAAGCCAAGCTTGACTCTTTCATATGTCGTGTGATAGCTTCAGCATCACAGCACGTCCATGTCCCACATTTGGGTGCTCTTGTTGACACAAAGCTGACTCAAAATAAGATAATGTCTGTCAATTCCACCTAAGACACAGCAAAACATTCTGTTCAAATACTACGAAAAAAAAAGGCAAAATTCAGCGCTAGCTTATTTGAGTTCAACATTACCTTTGAGGTCCAGCACCAGGCTACGATTTAAATGAGACGAGATTCTTCCATCTTCATTAAGACTCCACCTTTGATTCATGCGTCCATGTTCTTCCCATAATGCCACTATGGCCCCCACGCAGGCCTTTGACCCAATCACAGAGAGACAGCCCCCTCGCATCTACTTAAACACAGAGCAGATTAAATCACTGCTTTTCAAGAGAAGAACCTGATTGTGATAAATTATTTAAACCTAAAGTTTTCTGTACAATATGCTCATATGTGGTATACAGACAAACACCATGCACTACAGTGATTTCATTTGGATTAAAAAAAGTTTATCAAATGTGGCCCAAAAAGTTTTCCCCTTAATGGCGAGGTTAACATGCTATGTCATGCATTCTGACTTCTTTACCCTGTTAAACATGCTGGCTTCTCATACTTAACATGTTCGAAATGTAAAAAAATTAGTTGGATATATGACGTAGTATTTGTGTGCTTGATACACTCCACCAGTGTTCAAACTTGTTTCAGAAAGTTTTTTTATAGGTCTGGATTCCTGTGTGGTCAATTGGGAAACTCTCCCAGAAAAGCACGGCAAGGCGAAAGAAATAGCCCGCCAACCGATAGGAAGACCTGGTTATCAAGATTGGCTGCGCTGTGTCAAGAAGGGCTGTGCTGTGGGCCTGCAGCTGGTTACTCTTGTGATAGTGAGAGAAGTTCAGGTGTGTTTGTTTGTTCATGGCATTTCAGTGATGCATGTTATATAAGCGGTGGATATAATGCTGGATTTGGAGATAATTTGAAACTGATAGTTGGAGCCGTCCCAGTGCTAAAAGATGCCGGACATGAACTGCACGCGGTAAGTCAAACTGAGCCATAATGTAAAAAACTAAATAATGTTATGATGTGTTGCTTTCTCGTGCTGTAGTTCCATCCCACTCTCCCGCCTCCATCAGCTCGCGTGTTTCCGGAAATAATGGTATAGCTGTTACTCTCTTTTATAAATGTGATCAAACTAAACACTCTTAGAAGATACGACGTATGAAATATTAATCTTAAGCAGTATGAGATTGGCAGAAACTCCGTCTGTTTTCCCACCTTAAAGTTCTAAGGACGCTTCAATTCAAGTTTCTAAAATTAGTTCTATTAACAAGAAGAACCATTTATTTTTAATGCCAATCTGGAAGGGCTTTGCTTTGTCCTGACATCATACGGACCGTGTTTTTCAGAAGACCATCAGTGAAGATCCAACGTTGTGTGTTCAGTGAGCCGTCAGCAGGACTCAGAAAGGCTTTTGCCGGAAACGAACCCTCCGATACGTTCTCTGTGGTCACGACAGAGCCCAGTGCTCGATTCCGTACCTGAATGTGCACTTTTGGCTGAGAAGGAAACAACCGTTTTGAAAGTTTAGGGACTTTAGCATAGTGACTAGATCTTCTATGATGGATTGCAAAAAATTTCTAATGGAAAGAATTATCTCTACAAAAGTGTGTGTGGGTCTGTCTTGTTTACGCCAGCCTCCACCAAAGATGAAACCCAACAAGGCAAGCACGTACAGGATCACCCAAACTATGAACTATTGCTATCCTGCATCTAAATTACGCACACACATGTATTCATTGTGTGATGAAGAGACCACTAACATAAGGGCTTCAGTCCTTCAGAATACCAAATCTAAAATTCTTGTGGTGTCTGTCCCACCTTCAGCAGAACTTCCTGCATCCCGTTTGTTATTGCTATATAGAAACTGGAAGTATAGACTCCACTCATAATGGCCAACAAGACACATCACAACATTGATACTACTGATGGAATGCAGGGGGTGTCATTGTCATATCATACCTGTCTGAGAGACTTCAATGATCCAATCGTGTCCCAGCCGCTGTGTTCTTTCCAGTCTGAATATTCTCCAGGTTCCAGAAACATCTGACGGCCGTTAAACTGACTGTATTCATAAGCCACCCACCTGCCGGAGAACTCAAGCTGTCAGAATAATTCATACAGAACACAATAAAAATGGAAAGTTATGTTGGAGTTCTTACAGGCCACTGTTGACTCTTAGAGACTGGCTGAAAAACATGTTTTCTATGTCAGAGAATAAAGTTTTCTCCAGTCCCTTAAAGCCGCTGAGAGAGAACAAACTAATGGACAGATCTGTGAAACTCTGAGAGAAAATAATTAAAATATGACATTTGTTGTCTGAAGTTGAATGAAATGTGTTGCTAGCTTACATCACTCACGTATGGAATGGGCTTTAGGGACCTGATGGCTATTGATACACATCCACAGGAAGTGAGGTCAGGGTAAAGCCCCTCCCCCAAGATATACTGGTTACCAGAGCAACCCTCCTCATCGAAGAGCAGCCAACTACACAGGGACGAGGGAGTGAAAGAGAGAGAGATGGTGGGGGTGCTGTCTGAGATCCATTGATATGTGATTTATATCCATTGGGTTTACAGCCAATCTTCGGTTGACCTCGAATTCTCACCTTCCTCTGTTCACCCGGAACGACACGAGGCCCGGAACGCCGCAGTCTAGAGCTTCACCCACAAACTCTCTGGACTCACCGGCATAATGCGTCTGGGTGTAGGCACGTAGCTGCGGTCATAGAGAAACACGTCAGCATCACGAGCCGCCACTCATGTTCATGTCGATCGCACACGAAAAGCAAACCTACCAAAAACATCGGTTCCACAATCCCACACACCTCCTGCAATGAAAATGAGAAGCATGCATTTCAGTATATTTGCCAACATGATTCGTGCATATGTTGCAAGTCCAAGAACTTACCCTGCGAATCGGCCTCAGGGACTGCGGCGTTTTTTTTACCACGCTGCCCCACTCCAGAGCCCCAGGATACTGTCCTTTCTCAAGAACATACTGATCTCCCGTGAAACCCCGCTCGCTGTACGCCACCCACCTGAAACACACAAGCACCAGAGATGCTGGAAATAACCTTAGGAATGAAATGATCTCTAAACCTCATGTCATACTCACGCTCCTCTCATCACATGTATGCTGTGCGCTTCATCAGACGGACCGTTCACCCGCAGATCAGGAACGTCTGCATGCATCACATTGATTTCTCCATCTGACCTCTTGAGACAAACGGAAGGCTCCCAGAAATCCTACATGTCACCCGACATAACAAGCAGACAACACACGCCACATATCAAACCTCTGCTGTTACTGTACATCATCAACATTCAGCACAGACAAACTGTGTTTCCATCAGACTGTGCTACACAACTCACGCTTGATTCTTTCTTTTTTCATTAGTCTGATCAGATCATGAGGATTCATGGGATTAGCAATGACAAGGATTTCCAAGAAACATCAAATGGCACCTTACTTGGACTGGAAGTTGCTTTGGGTAGAATGTGGGCACTTTTATATCATCTGTTTGTGTGTGTTACGTTCTGCTGTTATTGAGTTTCACACACAGATATTTTACCCAATACAAGAAACCCGTAGTGAAAAAGAAGAAACTTACACTTTGAATGTACCGCAGTGATTTAATGGTGTACTCAGTATGGCTGAAAAGTTGTGTACAGTTGCTGTATTGACCTTCTTCCAGAACACACTGATGACCTCTGAACCCCTCTTCGGAGAAACACACCCATCTGACAAACACACACTGTATTCTCTCAGTTATCCTGATAGCTCCTTCAATCACAAATACACACTCACACAAGTGTTTACCAAGGGCTGAGAACACACATGCTCATTTCAGGCCACATCGGATTGCAGTGATATTACACACACACACACACACACACACACCAGCGCTCCACACTGATCATGTGACAGACACAGAGACAGATCTCCGCCCCATGCTAAAACATGAATCATTCTTCACCATCTTTCTTATATTCAGTGATCTACTCTTCTACTAGCCCTAACTAAAGTGAGCATAACCTGACAAATCTTTGATTTTTTTTAGATTTATATAGAGGTTTTACAAAGTAAACTTTTCTTTGAGGGTAAGTGTTAGTATTAATAACTAACTGAGTATAATGACAATAGAAGTCTATAGAATATAATCATTTAGATTGACAGGTGTATGGATCAAATGTCCCCACAGAGATAGTAATACCAGATAGGAAGTGTTTATGTCCTCATGAGTAATCATAGCAAATGATGTTGATTTAAAAATGTCAAAATGCAGAAATGTTTGTCTGATGGTTTGGTTATCATTCGGGTTTTAGTCCAACTGAACATCATGAGTTTCTTATCAATGAGTAACAAATCAAAATAAAGAGCATCAAAAAGTCAACAAGAGAACTCTTTACACATCTATACATAAGACTCACGTTCCACCCAGAACACGTATTGAAGAGATGCTGAGCGGTCCATCTGTGGTCATCAGACTGCCTGTGTGATCCAACAGTTCCTTGTACTGTCCCTGAAACTGCTGCTTCTCGTACAATATCACCTACAACACAGACAAAACATCAATCTCATCCACTGATCCGAGAACAGCTTTAAAGACATCAATCTCATCCACTGATCCGAGAACAGCTTCTGTATGCTGTCTTACCTTTGGGTCGAGAGGCCTCATCACCTTCAATCCACCCTGTGTCAGTAACAGAAGAGAAGAACACGTAAAATTAAAAAACACAGCCTCGCTTACATAGATGTTGTCCTGAAACTCTCTAGTGTCCGCAAGTGATTATGTGACAGCAGATGTCCATGACTAGATGTAGTTGTGTCAGGTAGATGGCATGTGTTAATGTAATGTGTGTCCGTCAGCTAAAAGCGTGTGTAACATTTACCCTTATTAGCGGTCGAAGACTCTTCACACGCGTAACAGGGAAATTATGGAAAATGGGTGTCACCCTTCCTTCAGCTTCCAAAATAGCAGAATTACCGCTGAATCCAGGCTTGTCGTAAACCAACCAGCTACATCCATACAAAAAACAGAATATGAGCACAATGCCAGCCAGATCTGAATGATGTGTAATAACACATCTAAGTTGCTGGTTTTATTATGGAGTGATGAAGTGAAAAATATTGTTCTTAGCTTCATATACTGTGGTAGGCCAACTGAGACCAGTTATATTGCACTTTTGTCCTTGTGTTGCACTAACTGCTTCTACTGCTAACTCACTGTAAGTCGCCTCTGATAAACGACTAAATGTAAGTGCGATTCAAGATGGTTCTTAGAATTCTAAATGTCTTAAACATATCAGATGTGTTAAGAGTTTGAGAAGAAAAGATGCGACAATTCTGATGCAAACGCAGCAGTCGGCATGAAAATCTTCAATCCATTCATATCAGATAAGATAAAATACACTTTACCATCCATTTTTGACGCAGAGGTCGGACAGAAACACAGTGCCATGCTGCTCCATCAGATCTGTCGCAGTAAACAGACGGAGCGTATCGCTCATCTGAGACATGTTGACATGTAGATGCATCTCTGCCACACGGTCATCCTAAAGATGAGAACATGAACGTGACTTTCATCAGACCAGACAGATAAGCAGAGAGAAAGCTCCTAATACTGTACCTTCAACAGTGTTCTGATAGAGCCCACGGATGTGATCTCAGTTCTGTTAGGTACTTTGAGCTCCTTCAGGTTCTGTTGAGTTTCTTCACTGATCCTCACAGTCTGACCCTCTTCCAAGAGAACACACGGTCCACAGAACCACAAATCCACGTAGAGCAGCCAACTAAACATAGAAACATCTGGCCATCATTCTACTACTAGCTGACAAACTTGAGTGTGAAAGTGGGTTCTGTCTTGACCTTTCAACAGATCTTACACTAAAGAGAACGTACAGATACTTAAGAGAGAGAGAAAGATCATAATACTTTTTCTTGTCTTTCTTTTCACACTGCTATGTTTACCCAATTTATTCTACCCAGCCCAGCTGCATATGTATTTCAAATAGAGAAACAGAAAGCCAGAAACCTGAACACTGAACACAGAAACTAGATGGTTTGATTATGCTTTTGCAAGCATCGCAAACTTAATAACCCTCGTAGAATGTGTGTAATATAGTTTGGTTTATGCAATTCTTTCTATAAAAGAGACAAAGTTACCGTCTCCCTATCATCTGCTTATTCATGTGAATGAGAGTGCTGCAGACACAGACAACGCAGGCATATCACAGAAGACACCCATCAGCTAGATTTCAGTGCAAAATAAAAAACATTTCAAATCACCTGTGTGTGCGTGTGTGTGTGTGTGTGTGTGTGTGTATGTGTGTGTGTGCACGTCATTACCATCCTTTTACTGCATGGACCGTAGCTCCATGAGAAACCATCACCTTCTCTGCATCCTCCACATCATCAAAGATGGCTCTTCTCTCACCGCTAAGCGACTCCCCCTCATAGATGAATATCTGTGTTTGCAAGCAAAAACATGAATGACAAACATCTAAAGAGCCATTAAGTGTGAGCCCAGTTTACATAATCAATACTACCAGTTTCCTCTAAATACAAAAACATCTCAAGCCCTCAAAGCTTCACAATTCCATATGTGGTCACATCAGCAAGAAATAAATGGATTTCATATTTTAAAGACAAGCTTGGGACAGAAGAGCATTAACAGAACTCTAAAACACAATGTTCAGAAAGATGAACTTACAATAGAGGGTCTAGGACGGAACTTTCCAAACCCACCAAGCTCTCCCTGTGAGGACGTAAAGAACCAAAACTCAGAGAATAGGTCAAAAAATGTAAACGTATCCCATATTACATGAACCAACTTGAGCGCTGTGCGTACCCTCACGGTGGTGTTACTTTCACTTTGACATCCAGCACTGCAGTGTTTGGCCTCTTTATGTACCCTCTCAGCTGACGGCATTACACTGGATGTCAAATACTGATAGTATGGCGTGGTGGTACTCTTTCCAACATTACCATCACATTCCTGTAGTCTATCTTCAGCCTCACCGTCAGTCCGATCAATGTGTGAGCAGAGCTCATCCCCGCTGTTCGGCTCATTGACGGTTTTGGTCTCAGTGAGCTGCTGGTGCTGCTGTAACTCACTGGAGATATCTTCATCCTCTTCCTCACCGTCTACTCTGTAGTGGTCCCAAAGGGGTCTGGGGACAGATCCCAAACACACTGTGTGACGCTCATCTGAAGCGCTTTGAATGCTGGACTGCAACTTCTCACTGACAGACTGCAGAAGGGAAAGAACGGACAATGCCGGCTGCTCAACGCTTCTCTGCTCCTCTTCCATTGCCGGAGGAACCTGGAGCATCCCGTTCCCAGACGCCTCCTCACGCACAGACTCCTCTTCATAAATGGGAGACAGGGAAAAGGGGTACATTTTGTTTCTACGTGTGCTAGGACTGTGCATGGGCCCCATTTCATTCACGAACAGGCTGTCCATCTCCTCCTCCTCACTGATGATATCAAAGCCTCCATCCATACGGACGAGGTCTAGCTCAAGAAGTCGGGAATGCTGGGGAACGGAAGCAGAGCAGCTCTCGGAATGACCTGGGAAGTCAAACTGAATCTTTTTACTGGCCGAAGAGGCAGCCGATGTTGTACCCTCTGCTGGAGTGTCCAAGCTGAGCTCCGATTCCAAATCCTCCTCGAGTGTCCCAGGGCTCTGATCATCCACGACATGACAGCGAAACGCTTTGACAGAAGTCCACTGAGAGGAGTCATGCCCTCCTGACCACACATGCTCATGTGCTGATAGGATAACAGACTTGTCTACAGAGATTCCCGACTGAGGTGCTTCGTGTTCCCCTGATTTATGGCTCTGTGTAGATGGGAACAGCCCTAAACTTTCTGATATCTTTGGTGTGTCTTTCTTATCAGAATCCTCTTTATCAGGTGCAAGGCTATGGTTAAAGGGTTCGGACCTGCTTTGACTCTCACCATTTACTGAGATAACAGTATCGATTGTACAAACATAACATGAGTCACTATTCAGGCTGCGTCTATTGCTCATTGTATAGTCTTTGGCTGTATCCTGAGATTTGTTTCTCCCTCCATCTTGTTCTGTTTTAGGTGCAGAGACGTTCCCCGGAGGCTGCTCTGACCTGCTGTTTGTTTTTGAAAGAATGTGCAGGTTCACTGATGACATCTCATCAGCAGCTCCGCTCTTACAGGAAACGATTCGGTTCATTTCTCTTTCTTCCGCAAAATGTTGAAGTAATGTTTGATTTGCATCATGCTCCTTGTGCTCAGAGCAGATTGGAACATTGATTGCGGTGATGTCAGAGGCCACACAAAATCTGATGTCAGTGTCAGAGCCGGCAATGGACTCGTACCCTGAGGAAGGCGTGGACCTGCATCCCTCCACGTGGCTGCGGCCCGCTGCTTGGGCTTCCTCCAGACCTAAAGACGGTGTCTGATCCGACAGCATCACGCTAAACTGCTGCTCCGCATTACTGCCAACTGCTGCCCCTTCAAGCACAATCAGCTTTGAATCTTCTGGAAGTTCACCAGTTGCCAGATTTTCACTCCCAGGGTCAGGTACTTCCAAAGCAACAAAAGCATTAACCAGAATGTTGTCAACCATCTTTACAGACTCCAATCGAAGGAGTGTCCCATCCTTCCCAGAATCCACTGTGGCCAGTTTCTCTTCTATCTCTCCCTGTAGTCGTCCGCAGCTCATTTGAAAATCATAGTCTCTTTCAGCAATATGAGGCAGTGTGATGGCCGGATCCCCATCTCTAGTCTCTGTGTCTGTGCCACTTACGGTCAAATCACTTTCTATCCCAGATGTGTGACATATATGGGGATCAACAGAGGTCAGATTCTCCTGACAACCATAGCTCATTGTTTTTGACGTGAGAGTGATGTGGGTGTGCTCATGACTCTCTGGATGTGTACTCTCCTCTCCCTCAGAAACAGGTGAATAGAGATCCATGCAACGATATTTCTTTTGTTTCCTGACCACCCTCAGTCCACGGTACGTACCATATGTCACCACGGGAGGACAGGCTAGATCGTGACGTCTTTTCTCCTCCTGGAGCGTTATGGTGGAGTTGATGTCTAGGGCATTGCAATGATCTTCACTTTCTTCCTCACTTCTGTAAAAAGAAGGAGGAAAACCGTCACCAGAATGCTGCTACATTTTCCAAAAATCCCCATGTAATTCCAAATCTAACACAACTAACAACATACAAACATAATGCACAGACTTTAGACAGGCACTCAAAGTCGAAGTTAGATATATTGTGGGACACACACACTCTCCATGGCAGACCACACAAATATCATCAAAAACAGACAGTGTACTGTTAGTATCAGGCAGACTTGGACACAAATAAACACACAGTACATGTGGGTGTTTTTATTTAAGAAAGAAAGAAAGTGACTGAAGAATGCTCCAAACACCCCATCTTTGTGTGTGTGTGTGTGTGTGTGTAGGAGGGTATTTATTTTTTAGGCTGTAAAAAGACATGTAGATTCTCTAAACTCACCTTAAATAAGAGTCAGCTTGCTTTTACAAACCCTTAGAACTAATATGTTTCTATTCCTGGACGTTTAACTTACAAACTTCCCCAGAGCTTGTTTAAGAACTGATTTGTTGTGAACTGCTTCATTAAAAGTTTACAGTGATTCGTAAAATGTGACACAGTATTTAAAGTTGAAAATTCTGCGTTTCCTTTTGCCTTACAAACAAGTTCACAGAATACACACATTTCTACTTCACACAACACCTGTCCTTCATACAGCTTAAAAAGAATAACAACACAATCTTGTTATGCAGCCGTTTTAATACACGCCACACCGACAACATGCACTGATGTCTGCATTAAAAACATACACAACCTCTTAACAGCTCAATAAACTGCAGGTACGATTGGTGAACAACCACAGTTCAACAGGGATCATCCTCGTCCTCTGACGCTCATCTAACTTTATCTGTCTCTTCTGAATCTGAATCAGAACTGTGAACGTTGATGACATCATCAGCTGGCGTCAGGCCTCACCGCCTCAGTCACATGAAGTGAACTCTGAGAAACCAGTGATGCATATACTGCCACACACACACACGAATGCACACACACGCACAGACAGAATGACGACACAAGAGTTATTTTCTTATATATTAACCTCATTATAAATGATTGTCTCCGCAAGTATTGAAAACGTAACAATCATTATTCACTTTATTTATTCATAGACATCTATGATTGTCTTAAAAGGCACATTTTGTCATATACAGCAACATTATTTCACTAAAATATACAAACCGCGAAAACACAGCAGCGTAGAACACAAGTAACTTGACTTCATTGTTGCTAGAAGAGTTTGGTCTGTTAGATTGTGTTGTTGTGACACACACAGGAGTGTTTTGTGCAGATGGTTTAAAGTGAAATGACTCACTGTGTGTGTGTAACCTCTGAATGACACACAGACACTTCCACACTTCCTCCAGTCTTCTGCACCTCTGCGTCGGTTTGGGAGTCTCTCGTGATCAGACAACTGCTGTCTGTGTCCGTCTGTCTGTCTGTTTGGACCTCGACTGCTTCTGCCTGACTGAAAAAGAACAGGCTGCCCAGCCGCCGGAAGAAGCCGTCTGCAGGGGGCGCCGTCGGGCCGAGGTGTGGGACAGGAGTACAGAGGGGGGGGAGTTCAAGTGCCGACCCTCCTTCACCCCCCCACGTGACGTCCTGCTCGTGTGACTCACTGTTTCTATCCAGTAAGTCAGAGAACTGCAACTCCTACATAAAAAAAAAACAGGAAGAGAACAGAAGAGCAATGAGATTCTTCTTCCTGTGTCAGCGGTGATCCTAGCTGCAAAAACAACCTCTCTCTCTCTCTCTCCCTCTCTCTCCCTCTCTTTCTCTCTCTCTCTCTCCCTCTCTCTCCCTCTCTTTCTCTCTCTCTCCCTCTCCCTCTCTCCCTCTCCCTCTCTTTCCCTCTCTTTCCCTCTCTCGACCTCTCCCTCTCTCTCCCTCTCTCTCCCTCTCTCTCCCTCTCTCTCTCTCCCTCCCTCTCCCTCTCTCTCCCTCCCTCTCCCTCTCTCTCCCTCCCTCTCCCTTTCTCTCTCTCTCCCTCTCTCTCTCTCTCTCCCTCTCTCTCTCTCTCTCTCTCTCTCTCTCCCTCTCTCTCTCTCTCTCTCTCTCTCTCTCTCATACACACTCACGTCCCTTCCCCCAAGCTCAGCCCACCCTTTAACCCCTTCAGTTCCAAACTTGCATTAATTCTGGCATATATAGACTACAAGCAGTTAAAGGAACAGTGCACCCTGAAATGAATCCAACCGCTTTCAACTTTGAGATCAGGTAAGTTGACCATATGAAAACAATCAGATTCATGTCACAGTGTGTAAAAGTGAAGAAATAATAATATTTCTGTTATCATCTGTAGACAATAAAAGCTCATTCCTCAGACCCAGAGGTTTCTCTTTAAGCATGCTGACAGATCACTAACAAACACAATAGGCTGGGCTTCTACATTGTGTTTGAGCAGAGCTAGCACAGACTGTCAGAACATCTGTTGTCCTCAAACTGTAACATATGAAGGCTCAGACATAAACATACACACACAAACCTGCCTGTCTTAACACAGCACAGTGCGAATGTATTTTTTACACAAACACACACACAAGCATGAGCTGCTGTCACACAGATGTTGTACCTGTGCAGGTGTGTGTGGGCTGCTGTTGACCGTGGATGCGTCATCCTCCTCACTGAAGAAAACAAACCAACACGGATGAGATACAGATGACCTAACCCGCTCTAAACTCTAAGATTTTCTCCAGGGAAAAGAAAGACACAGACACACCCTGGCATTGACCCGATCTCACTATTAAATGGCTCGTTTCCCCCTGAATATTTCAGTTTTTGGGAGCATGAAAACCGAGTACGGTTGTGTGTGCGTTATAGTGACACAACAGTCAAACAATACAAACAAGCACGTGTAACAAACGCTCTTTTCAGCACTAAACACACAAACCTCTTGTTTCTGTCCAGCGGCGCAGCTTTACTTCTGGAAAAGAATCGGGAAAAGTTTCGCGTGAAATCCTCGTGCCATGACATTTGTGTTTTCAGATTGAAAAATCATGTGAAAATAATGTAAAGAAATGAAAAGAAAAGAAAAGAAACTTTAGTCTGGTCAGATGTTGATCCTCAAAGAGATTAGACTGAAGCCCGATGAGGAAGTTTGTGTGGGAGGAGCTAAAAACCAACACGAGCTGCCTGATATCAAATATATAAACTGTCTATAGTTTAAACATCGCGCACATGTCAAATACATGAACTTTAACTCCAGGTATAGATACAAAAATTCTGAAAAAATCACCAACATTCACGCAAACATTTTGCGTTGTTTTTGTACTCAACCTACTGATAACCTTTTACAAAGAAAACAACTTCATTAACACTTACAGTATATAGCCTATAGTAATTCTTATTTTTTTCTAAGTTTACATAGGATTTGTGGCAAGCTATGGAAATTCACTTTAAACACTACTGTTTTCCTACATTTACACGAGTGTTAGATAATAATACTTGCGTAATCACATGTGTGAGTTATTATTGTGTTATTTGATTTATCAGATCATTTGTTATTTCTCATTTTTTATTCTGTGGCGCCAGCTGGTGTTCAGTGGGGGTAACAATATTGTATGGGGGGCTCTCCTCAGCCATATTTTGGGGACAAATTTGAGTAAAAGTGAGTAAAAACTCGAAGAATGTGATCAAAACCTCATTTTGGGGATAATAAGGTTTGCAGAAAGTTTTCTTTTAGATGTTAGGGTTATAGGAATGACGGTCCAGTTCACAAGCATGTTCACGCATACTAGAAACTGTACCTCTGGGTTAAAGTGTGTTTCTGTCAGAATTGGGGTATTAGAGATATGAGATAGAAAACATCTTAATAACTGTGCAGGCATGATGCCACGTCATGTGATCCTCTCTCTTTTCAATAACCAATTTGTGAGGTTCCAGTCATATAAATTATAATATGTTTTGGCATATATGTTCACAGTTCATTTTGTGCATGCCTATAGCTAATAACATTATAAATGAAGATAATAACTAAGACAATAACCCTAATTTTTACAGGCGGCTCTGTGAAATAAACACATTTTCTGATCTTTCACAGAAAATAATTACGGCCATATTTATTAAAACATATGAAAGTACCAACATACCATTGCTTTATCTCTTTATTTTCAACAAAGTAAATCTAAATCTTTTACCTTTCATACAATCAGAAACAAAGATGTTTTTTAATTATGTCCGACAGTCATAAAATTCCTTGAGATTTAATATAGGACTTCTTAACAAATATTGTGGCTTTACATCTGTAACACACAAAATCAAGAAACCATATGTGTGTCTTCTATTAGAAGTCCAGAGGCAACCAAACTGACTAAGAATTATCAGACCCCTGAGGCTTAAAGCAAGGGGAAAAGAGAATCTGTAATATTATACATTCAGAGAGCAAATCTTCCATTTGTTTAAATCCTTCTCAGTCTGTAATGATAGGAGATTATAGTGTGATGAAAACAGAAGCAGAGTCAATATTAAAGTTTGTAATGCACTTCAGGAAAATGTCCTGTGTGTTGTGTGATGGATTCAGTGATGGGTCACCAGCAGAAGAATTGTTTTCCACATGCTTGTGAAAGATTTATGTAGCTCGAAGTTTCTTTTTTTCACAGCGATACACTAACACCTTATGCTTAATATTTTTGTAATTTAGTAAGAAGCACCGTTAGTTGTTGTAGTTAGACACGCACGTGCGCACACACACACACACACATGCACACACACGCACACACACACACACACACACACACACAGCACTCAAGCAGAAGTCAAATGTTCAGATGTAACACAGGTGGGCCGTCTACAGTGACATTTTTCTCTTATAATGAATGACCGAACTAATGTCACAGAACAGAGTACGTTTTAAGAAAACTACTCAATGTTCTTCTCATAGCATAACATGTAATGGTGCTCTGGAAACATATGAAAAACATAGTCGACCCACAACACATTAAAGACACATTTGTTGATTTTAATGATGATTAATGTTCCAGAGCTCAGGAGTGACGTGACTGCTGCCAAAAGACAAAATCTTGTGGCTAAAAATCGACAAAACCTCCCATGTGCTCAGTGTTGAGCTCTTCTTCTACATGCTAAAGTCAGCAAAATAAAAACTGCCCTTCTTTGCTGTAAATATTTTATGAAAAGAATTAAAGTGACTTGTTATTCTTAATTTCTGACAATAGTGCTCAGAAACAGACTCAAGAGAGTAATCAACACACACACAAACAAACAAGTTTGACTTACATGTTTTATGGGGACTTTTACATTGACAAGATGATTTTTATACTGTATAAACTTATATTGATCCTGTAACCCCCTATACTAAACCATCACACAAGTCTTTGTGCATTTATAAAAATTTTTAATCAACATCAAACTATTTTCCACATGTGGTTCTCACACTGCACTCTAACAAAGTGGTGCAATATAGGCTATATAGTATAACACGTGGGGCTGTATATAGCACAGAGGAAGAACCATACAGTATAGAGAACCTGCTCTTCAGCAAATCTATAGCACTTCAGTCATCCGCTGAAGAACCACTGAAGCACATAGATATGGTTCTTTAAGTGGTTCCCCGCGATTATGAGCCCAGACTCACTTTTAGTGCTATATAGCGACATTTGTTTAGAGTGTGTAGGGTTTACAGGAACACACACACCGTCACCTAACTACATTATTTCAAAAGATACATCAACAAGGTGGTTTTGTTTTCGCTGTCATGTCTGGTCTAAATGAATCTACATGAGGTTGTAAAGCTCAAGCATATTTTGAAACCCACCATGATTCTTTTAAAGCTATTTAATATGAATTAAAAATAGTTTAAGATAAATTATGACATTTTTACATTTGAATATGAGATTTTTTATCTCATTCGAACACGATTATTCTTTGGTTATAATCAGTTTTAGACTGTTCATGGTTCTATATTAGAAACAGGTGTGAGCTCTACTTTATTAAAAAT
Source organism: Triplophysa bombifrons (assembly GCA_029783895.1). Classification (NCBI taxonomy): domain Eukaryota; kingdom Metazoa; phylum Chordata; class Actinopteri; order Cypriniformes; family Nemacheilidae; genus Triplophysa; species Triplophysa bombifrons. Next base: position 404,211 of record JAPMJR010000040.1, on the reverse strand, counting down.
ATTTCAATGTGTATTGTGTTCTATCTTAAGGAGTTAATATATTGACTGATGAATATGACCAATACTGCTGTAGACTAACTCCTAACCCATGCTGCGAACAAAAAGAAACACTTATATTTACTTTTAGTTAGGTCAGAAGTCCTTTACACATATACAGAGCTGAACATAAACAAACATACACATATATTGCCATGTACAGTAGACACAGTGAGCAACAGACAGTCTTTCAGAGCAGCTGTAAAAGGAGCATTTCATTTCATAAAGAGGATTCGGACTCTACGTCTTTATGTCTGGAGCCGAGAGAAGATGAAGCGAGCTGCTTCTCTGTAGGTCTGTGAAACACAAGGAAAGGAAATCACAGCAGACTTTCATCTGGTTTTATCATCATCAATGTCAAAGGCAAAATGTTTGTTTTGTCTTTTAACACGGAACTGTGTTGTGACACACAAATACATGAACTATAACTTCATTTGACTTTCTTTCAGTATGTTTAACAATAATGAATTTGTTTTGACAATGGAAACACAACACATGCCGTAGTATCCTTTAACATCAACAAAACGTACATGTTAGTATTTGACTCAGAACACTTTGGTGATGAAACAGGACGGACGCACATCTGCCGAGGGTAATTTAGGTATTAAATACACTCGTCATTAATCATAAAAGCCAGACAACTGGTATATTTTCTCTCTTCACGTTCTGGGATGTTTAAGACAGACTGTGTTCAATCAATTCAAGCGGTGGTCTGTTTTGTTTTTCTCCTCTTTCAGTTGGATACAGTGTTAAAGATGTTGCTGTATCGGTGGTGATGATGATGAAGCCAGTGTGTGAGCAGATCTGTGGTTGAATCTATATGTGTAGATCGTTCTGGTAGCAGCAGAGGATGTGTGAAAACCAACAGAACCTAAAAGCATTTCTTTTAACAATCTGTTTGAAGAAAAGTGTGTAAAATAACTGTAAGTCATTCAGATGGCTGAAGGGGCTGTGGAGCTGAAATTGAGCAGAAGTGAGCAGAACACCTGGAGTTTTCCAGACTATAATGAATGTGAGTTCTGCTAACAGAGGTTAATGAGAGGTTAATACATTCACTGAGTCTGCTTCACTTCACACACTATCTTTGATTTACTCCTTCTGTCTTTCACTGGTCAAGAATCTCTTGATTCTTAAGTGCTGTTTCTAGGTCAAGTTCAAGTGATGACTAAAGCATTATAAACGTAACAGAACAAAAAATTGAGAAATTTGCTTCAAAAAGGTGAAAGATGAATAGTTTGTATTTATGTGGTTGAGTCCTGCTGTATGATTTGAACAACATAGATTCATCATTCTCTAGTGACAACTGCCTCCAACGCAACAACAAAAAACTGAAGGCCAGCACACTTCTGTCATTTAAAAAGATGTGCAAGAGATATTCAGAAACAAACACTAAACTATTACACACAATAAATGTGCATCACATCACATGTTTCACTGAGACACAGATGATCAAAACTTCACTGAATGCATTAAAACCAGAAGTTCACATTACTAACAGGAATTTACCAATATTTGCCTTGTCAATTTGACACAAATGGAAATATGCAAAACAATAATAATTGTAGTTATCTGTCTGCCATTAATTTTTTACATTAAGGACAAATAAAATATATTTGAAATATATTGTTCAGTGCATTATATTTCCAACATACAGTCCATCTCGTGATCAAACAAACAGGTAAATTCTCACTGAATGTGAATGTGGAAAAGTGTCCAATCAACATGAAATCACAGTTTCTCTTAAAATTATATTTTTTATTGTTTTAAAGTAAGAATCTAAGTACGTTCTATTACGCGTAATATTAAGACTAAACACAAACGTGTGTCATGTGGTTATATTTTAATGTCGATCATTACTGGAGTTAATTGCGCAGTGATCGTTTTGAATAATTTAATAAGTTGTCTGTTGTGTAGCCTAAATAAACTCTCTTATTCCGTCGTTTTTATACAGTTAACCCAGACTGCGTTAATAACACTTGACGCGTGACGTTGCGTGAAATGAAATAAAAAGCGACACTTGAAGGAAATATCGATGTAGAAGCTGCTAATGTTCCGTGATTGAAGAAACTCGGCCGCTATTTGTTTCATCGCCAGTGTGCATTACATTAAAAGATATTACGAGAAAAGTTCATTACAATTAAACGAAATAGGTAACATGAAGAGTTCAATCGAGTTTGAGTGTGAAACATCTATAATGTGGCAGCTATACGTCTGTTTGAATGAATGAATTCAATTTCATATGATTTCTTTTTGAAAAACACAATTTTTATCTCTCTCTCTCTCTCTCTCTCTCTCTCTCTCTCTCTCACACACACACACACACGATGCAGTGTGACGTAGTGGCGGTCATTCTGCAGTGATCCGCCTCTTTCTCTCTCAAAGTGTCTTTCTGTATTAAGGCTTCAAAGCGTCTATGTGATGGAGTGGATCTGCAATATCTGAGGAACCTGACAGCAATATTCACACATGGGGAGAAATTGAAAATCAGAAAGAGCTCCTAAAATGGACGAGTGGAAATGTTTACAAAGATACGTGGACATGTATTTAATGGTCTTCTCGTATTTCATCTTTTAAAATCTATTTTCATCATCATTGATTTATTAGATGCTCTTTTTTGGTGACGTTGTTCTCTATACATTTTCATCAAATTACGACGACCTGGAACTCAGCTGTTACGGTAAAGTGCGCAGATACATGTGTTTGTACTATACAAATCGACTTGAATTGACTTTGTCAAGTATAAGAAGTTACATGCATCAAAGTTTGTTTATGCGAACGATGTGTTTTTTAATTTGATAAGAAAAACTTTTGTCATCCGTCATTTCGTCATTCGTTCCCGATGACAGTTTGCAAACAAGAGAAAGGTTTTAGTTCAGTCCTAGAAATGATTAATGAAACATGTTTTAACGAGTAACACTTCAAGTGCCTCGTTTTATTCAAAACTAGAGAAGGACAGCCGCGCTTTCAGAGGCTTGTTATTCTCCATGTGAGAAATGAAGGAAAAGTCCAAGAATGCTGCGAAGACACGAAGAGAAAAAGAAAATGGAGAATTTTATGAACTGGCCAAACTGTTGCCGTTACCCTCGGCCATCACATCCCAACTGGACAAAGCTTCAATCATCCGACTGACCAGCAGTTACCTGAAGATGAGATCGGTCTTTCCAGACGGTCAGTTTGCCCACATACATACAACGCACACATGTCGACTTTTCTGTCTTATTATAGCCTACACTTCCTTTTATTTTAAAATGTTAATTGATCATAACTAAAATTTGATTCCTTACGTTCGGAGAAAACAAAAGAAGGCTGTAATGGGTTAAACTGCCCTAAAACATGTAATGTCAAACATGTCAAATGTTGACACTCAACGTGACTTGTTTTGTGTAAATTTAATTTTTTTGATCACATGATTAAATTGATTATTTTGAGAATTTGCAATTGAGCTCATAAACCATTAACTTCAACCCTGGAAATTAATTTGTGGAATTAATTTCTTAAAATGTTTCTAAAAGTTAATTAGCTTTTCTTCTTTTGCATAAAAAAGAGAATTATCTATGTGATAAATAATAAGAATTACACGTTGTGTTTTCAAAATTCATGTGAATAACAATTACATTTAATCTAAGAAAAATAATAAATAGTCTGTATCTGACTAAATCGGTTAGTGCAAATTTCTGCGTTTTATTACCGGTTTATATAGTCTACCCTACGTGATTATCAAATGTATTAGTTTAGGATAAATAACATTACCTTTGATAAACCGGTATGGAAAATATTTGTCGATAACTGTTCAATTTTATTGGTTTAGATTCAGATAGCCCTATTTAGATTTAGACTGGTCGCGTTTTCATTTAATGTCAAAATTATCATGAAATAAAAAAGTCGGAATTATCACGCTCACATTTTAACACTTAGCTCACGTGTTCATACAATCTGACTCCGAATCAGAATTAGCTTTATTTGCCAAAACACACAAGGAATTTGTTGTGTTTTTTAAGGAGCTCTTGGTAATTACGACATGAGAAAATAAAGAATATTTAAATAAGTAGCGAGTAGAAAAAAATAATTGATAATAGCCTAATAATAATTATCATAATAATAAAAATGTTGCATGTAGAGACAGAAATATATTTTTACTATCTGACAAATAGGATACATTTTATTTAGCTGGGATTCAAGTTAACACAAATCTAGAACCGGCAGTAAATAATCTAAAAGCTATTTGGTCTTTTTACGTGTAACATTTACAAACATTTTGTATGTGAGGTAAATTACATCTGCATATTGCATATTTAGTTTGATAACTTGTAAACTGGAAGGATTTTTACGAACTAAAAAAACGGTTTCGACACATTACAAGACTATTTGGTAAGGCTAAATCTATAACTAAAAAGCATCATATGGATAAAAAGGTGACAGTGAAATCTTGAGGGCTAAAATGTAAAAGTAAGTACTTAACCGTCCAGTATAATAGCCTAGATCTCGTGCTCACCGAAGTCAGATGTATTTAATTGTGTGATTAGTTTGATGCTTTTTATTTGATGTGTAGGTCTCGGTGAGGCATGGGGTCAGTCGTCACGTGTCAGCCCTTTGGACGTTTTGGCCAAAGATCTCGGATCTCACCTGCTGCAGGTGCGACACGTCACAAGAGCACATCTTTACTACTGTGACTTTATGAAATACTGTAGTGAAACGTTTAAGCAACATGGAACATTTCCGACGTTAATATAGAAATATCAGTATACTGACAACAATTACGCAAGTGTACAAATGAATAATATGATGCCTCTCACGTGACTCTGATTCACACTTATTATTAATAATATTATTCTTGTTTTTTAAGACCTTAGACGGGTTTGTGTTCGTCGTCGCACCAGATGGCAAAATCATGTACATTTCAGAAACAGCTTCAGTTCATCTGGGTCTGTCACAGGTAAGCGGGAGACCAACACTTCAATACACAACGAACACTTTGTAACATACACAAGGACACGTGTGTGCGTCACAGAAATATTGTTGAGAGATATTAATGAAGAATATTTCAGAAAAAGTGATTCAGTGGTTCGGTGGCATGTTTGCGAACTGACAAATTCAGAGAGTTGTCATGGAAATTGTAGCTAGAGTCGAAGTCGGTCCTGCTCGGTAAAAAAAAATCATCTTTAGTTTTAGGTCACAACGATTTATAATGCTTTAGTTTAAAGTCAGAATTCAAGAGAAATAAGATTCATTGAAATGAAACGGTGAATAAAACTACTTTTTACTATTTGAGCAGAATTCAAATTTAAGAACGTTTAGAAAATATAGAAAAGTTTAGACGTTTGAACAAAATGTACAATAGAAAAGTCTAGTTGTAAAGTGTGGTTCTCTTGGATGTGCACGGGTGACTTAAAGAGAAAACGTTGTTTGTTTTCCATAGTCAAAAGAGCAGCGGCCATAAGAGAAGAGCTCAAGTCACACTGAAGAATGCAAATAATGCTGTTAATGTAGGAACACCTGTGTATACTGACTACTGACCATTCAAATATGAGGTGAACGGTGAAAAGAGTGTGTGTGTGTGTGTGTGTGGCCACAGTTCAATATTAACTTCAGCAAAGCAACAATCTCAAGCAGTGTCAACAGCGTTCTCTTAAATCTGACAGAGGGTTTTGTGTTCTAGTATGTAGATATGATGACACACACACACACACACACACACACACACACACACACACACACACACACACACACACACACACATACAGATGATGGTGTGAAGACATTCCTGCACGACTCTCAATGCGCTGCTGCGGCACAAAGCTCAGATTAAAGCTCTCTCAGCCGCAGCTGCAGGAAAGTAATTTGTTGCTGAAGTGTTGTGAAGTGACCCGGTCTGTGTCTGCTGCGCCCTGCTAATTTACACACAAAAATACATCAAAGTCCAGCACAGAAGCCACTTTTGTGTTCACATGCAAATCATGTTTTCATACATTAACTCTTTGCAGTGTGAAGCAGGCTGTCTCTTTGAGAGGAACGTAGATCAATTTCAGACAAACAGGAGCTTAATTTACACACACACACACACACACACACACACACAAACACACACACACACACACACACACAAAGTGTGAATATACACCCCTTCACAAGAGGCATTTTTGTGAGTTGATGTAATCTTCTTAAATGATACAGATTTATGGTAATCTTAATCTCATCTGCCTCTTTTTCTCGTGAATCATTTGACTGACTAGTTTAATCAGCTACATCACAAATCTCACTCAACTCTCACAAACTTTATTAATGTGAATGATGATGTGAAGTGTGTTTGTGTGTGTTGTAGGTGGAACTGACTGGAAACAGCATATATGAATACATTCACCCTTCAGATCACGATGAGATGAGCGCTGTGCTTAGCACACACCAACCTCTACACACTCACTTCCTGCAAGGTATACACACACACACACACACATAAATGCACATTTGTTTTTTAAGTATATCCTGGCTCTAGTGTGATGTGTTGTTTGTGTTTCAGAGTACGAAATCGAGCGCTCGTTCTTTTTGAGGATGAAGTGTGTTTTGGCCAAGAGGAACGCAGGCCTCACATGTGCCGGTTATAAGGTGACATGAGAAGAAAGCTTACATGTGCACTTTTTTTCTGAATGCATTGACAAAATCAGACAAAATGAAATTCTTATGACAATGCTTTATACCAGAGCGTGTAGTTTTTCCTAGAAAATGTCATCATGAAAAAGCAGCTGAAAACATTTGTTAAGAGCTCAGATTGACGTTGAACATCAAATCTGCAAAGAGTCAAAGAAGTGCCCAGAACTGTAGATTTGACTGCAAGACATGAATCCGTGACAGCTTGTATCCACTAACAGATTGGACATGACATCTCCACCAGATTCCACAGAGCAGGATAAAATCATTCATGAATCACGCCTGCGATGGCTTAGGTCAGGAGATTTGTTTAAAATTTACATTGGCAATAAACAAGTGGTTCATGTCAAGCAGAAAATAGATCAGGAAAGACTCGCAGAAGGATAGAAATAAATAAACGCTGCAGAAACAGAATCACTGTTAGTGTGTGGTGGGTCTAAATGAGACTTTTGTTATTATAATTGTGAGAAGACACAAATCTAACTTCACCCTTAAGGATCTATTGAAAGAAATGCAATATAATACACATAACTGTGTGTTCAGAGCTGTAGAAACTCAACTCAACTTTATTTATATAGCGCTTTTTACAATTTTCATTGTTACAAAGCAGCTGTACATGAGACACATTGAATACAAGAAAAACAACTAAAGTCATATACCTGTAAAAACAAGAAAAAGGTGAAAACAACAAAAGACAGACATACAAATACTCCACACACACAATATGCAAACATACTTACACACATTGACATAGACGCACACACGCAAACACACTCGCACACACGCACAGTGAAAGCACACATTTGAGATAAAGGTGAGAGAACCACAGGTCAAATATTAAACGGACTATAAATTCTTATATGCAATATTAATTATGTCTAACTTCTAAATTCTAAAGCAGCCCCCCCCCGGCGAGGCAAATAGTGCAAAACAATATGCAAACGATGGCGAGGAACCCAAAACTGCAATCGAGAAAAAAAACCTCAGGAGAACCAAGGCCCAACCAGGGGATTCCAGTTCCCCTCTGGCAAAAGCTGCTGCCTATACACAAGCTCAACTGTGCTTGCACAACAAGGCTAAATAAAAAATAAAAAAAACCTAGTAATAAGGTAAATTATAGATTTAAGATTATCATTAACAATCTAATAGCATTTGAAGTGTTGTAGAAAAATTGTGTCAAGTTGCCGCATCCTTTATCCAGCTCTATCATCTCAGCTCTTGTTAGGTCATCGCTTCCCATTCTCAGCTCTGCCATCAGGTCTGGGCATGAACTGCAATATGCGGTAACCTTGGAACAAAAAGACAAGACTGGCTGAGAGTAGAGTACTGTTCTGCACTCTTTGATGCAACAAGTACATCATTTGTTGTTGGATGTGTTCCTGGTTCCGGTTGATCTAAATAATGCAGCCTAAATCCTCTGAAGATTAATATTATTGAAGTGTAGTGTATGCAAGATTAAAAAGATGCGTCTTTAGTCTAGATTTAACTGACAGAGTGTGTCTGCCTTCGGACAGTGCAGGGAAGAGTATTCCAAAGTTTAGGCGCTAGATAAGAAAAGGATCTACCACCTGCACTTGATTTTGAAATTCTAGGTATTACCAACTGACAGGATGCCTGAGAGCGTAATCCACGTGGAGGATTGTAATACAATAGAAGTTCACTCAAATACTGCGGTGCCTAGACCATGTAGGGCTTTATAGGTAATAAGCAGGATCTTAAAGTTAATGCGATGTTTTATAGGTAACCAGTGCAAGGTTGAAAGAACCGGGGTTATATGCTCATACTTTTTAGTACGTGTAAGAACTCGAGCTGCCGCGTTTTGAACCAGTTGCAGTTTTTGTAATAGGCCTGCAGGGCAACCACCTAAAAGTGCATTACAGTAATCTAGTCTTCATGTCATGAATGCATCAATTCATTTCTCTGCATCTGACAGTGACAGCATATGACGTAGTATAAATATATTCTTAAAATGGAAAAATGCAATTTTACAGGTGTTGGCGACATGGCTCTCAAATGACAGACTACTATCGAATACAACGCCAAAATTCTTAGCTGACGACAAGGATTTTATGGAGCATCCGTCAATAGTTAAGCAGTATAAAGACCTTACAGAATGAAGCGTTGTGAATTTCTGATCTTAGAATGACTTATTTCTATCTACTAACGGTGCGGATCCCCTTACATGGAACTCACCATGTTGTTTCTACGGTAGCCCTAAACGGACAAACTTCTTTACAGAATGGGTTTTGTAAATACATGATCTCCTCTTGCAAAGAAGTGACAATGTGAGGACATCTTAGATTAGTGGGTTAGCTATTGGCTGCGATTCGCAACCTCATCACTAGATGCCGCTAAAAATAACACCATGGGGAGGGGTGGAAACCTCATCACTAGATACCTCTAAATGTCATACACTGGTCATGCTTTGTCACACGTTTCTAAAGGGGCGTACAGCTATACTAAAAGGAGTTTAATCGCGAGGCACTATGGGAGGGTGGAACAAAATCAACAACTAACCCTAACCGTGCAAGATATTTCATAAGTCGTTTATAACAAGTCTTCATTTTTTGACAAAGTAGGGTTAGGTTAAATCCTAGGTCAATTGTTTTGTGACTCCTCGGATGAACATTTAAACAAGTTGGCATAATTAATTAAGGTCTTCAGGAAATGTCTTAAAAACACTCAATGGTTGTGTAAACGATACCCTTTTTGCCCTGAAAAAAACACCTATACTCACAGCAAACCGTTTTGGTTTATGTCTCTTTAAATGCTAATGAGTTACTGTGCACCCCACCCCTCTACGCACATGTAGTGTTTCCCAATGCTGGTCCTCGGGTAACACCTCCCAGAATCTTTTAGATTCAACTCACCTGTTGGGAAACACTGGTGTTGTGCATGCCATGGCCATACAGTGAGTGTAAAAGTGAAGATCAATGGGCGGTAATATGATACTAAGAACCCCTTTCTATGTCACAAGGGAGCGAAATCTGATTGGTTGTATTTCTCACATGCTTGCAGAAAAAGGCAACCAAAGCAAAGTAACTGGGTTCTTCTTTTTTATGTTTTCTGAGATGCACCGGGGACCCAATTATATCACCCAAACACAGATTTATTTCCATTTTTATCCAATCAGCGCTTTAATATACCATTTTACCTTTTAAAACCTAGTTTATTACCATATATTAAAGCATAATGTTTTTGTTTACAAAAGAACTGAATGTGATGTGATTTTCAGCTGTTATTATTGTGTGTGTGTGTGTGCAGGTGATTCACTGCAGCGGGTACCTGAAGATCCGTCAGTTCGTGATGGACGTCTCACTGTACGAGTCCTGTTATCAGATTATTGGTCTGGTGGCCGTCGGTCACTCGCTCCCCCCCTGTGGAATCACAGAAATCAAACTCCACAGAAACATGTTCATGTTCCGCGCCAGTCTCGATCTCAAACTCATCTTCCTAGACAGCAGGTGAGATCAAAATGAGACATGTGACAGACACAATAAACTCATCGCAGACTGCACATGACGTTGATTTGTTTGTGTATCAGGGTGGCAGAGTTAACAGGTTATGAACCACAGGACCTGATTGAGAAAACTCTCTATCATCATGTGCATGGATGTGATGTGTTTCACCTGCGATACGCACATAATTTATGTGAGTCATTCAGAGTTTCACCATCATTTCAACAGCAAAAAGGAAGGGGTCGTGTAAATGAATGTGTTTTATTCTAGATCACACTCAGCGTTTCCAGATTAAAAATGAAACTGTATTTAGTATTTTCTCTCTCTCTGTGTTACAGATCCACAAGTAATAAAGCAAGAGGCAATCTCTTCATTTCAAATAATAATGACATAAGGAAAACAAAAGCATAAACAAAAATGAGTTCATCATAAACTGTATTTCTCTGCATGCAGGATTTCATCAGAATTATTGGTCGCTAGACTGTTTACGGCAGTATAATTTTGTGACATTCATCTTGTTTCAGAATGTCTTTCATGAAAACTGTTTGTGCTTCTGTCAGTGTTGGTAAAGGGACAGGTCACCACTAAATACTATCGTCTGCTGTCCAAACATGGTGGTTGGGTTTGGGTGCAGAGCTGCGCTACCATTGTTCACAACACTCGCTCATCTCGACCGCACTGTATCGTCAGCGTCAACTATGTGTTAACGTGAGTAATCTTTCAGCTCATGTGTGATGTTGTTTACGGTCAGAAATCAGACGCTGTGCACTTACAGTAAGCGTCTTCTTGAAGCTCAGCGGCAGGTTTGGGTTGGACTCATTACATACTGTATAAAGACATGTATGTGTGAGAGGTTCATATGTGTGTGTGTCTCTGCAGGGATGTGGAATATAAAGAAATGCTGTTATCTCAGGACCAGAGCAGATCCAGAGCATCTCTCTCTTATAAAAATGGTCTCACAGCTTCTCAGGATTCACACAAACAGCTTAAAGCCAAAACAGGCAAAATCAAAAGCAAACTTAAAGTGTCTCCATACCCTCAGGTAAAAGAGCTCATGCAGGTGTGTGTTCACATGCAGTCTGTCTCACGTCTGTAGCACTGAACGCTTTACCTTTCCAGACATCACAGCATTCTGATAAACTGGAGTGTTCGTCATGGAAGTCCAGCTCGTCCGCTCAGGTCTCGCTGCCTGTGATCTCTCCATCTGTCTCTGCAGCACCGGGCGTGACATCTCAGTCTCTGCCCCACCCTTTCACCATCGACTGCCGAAAGCTGCGGGCCACAGCAAGCTCATCTGGACGACACATGCTGAATGGAGACGCTGCCTGGAGCTGCAGTTTAAATAAACCTGCCATAAACCCCCAACCCCCCCACAGCACTTACTCAGGTGACAAACACACACACATCACATCAAATATACAAACCTCTTTCACCTGCTTAAACTCCTGTCTTACGCTGCAGTTATTCTTGCTCTTGTTTGTGGTGAACGCGAGACACTTTGGATGAAAGTTTCTGATAAATGATTAAGTGTACATATAAGAAAGAATAATTACAGATCAGACAGATGAAACCCAACAGTCAAGCAGACAGGTGTCGCTCAAAGTGACCCCATGACTATGTGCTTGAGTTTGACAAAACAAGTGTGCGTCAACAATAAGATTATTGAAATGTAGTTTCACCCCATGGCATGTGTGACCGGGCGTGACGCTATCGTACAGGTTACATCGGGAGATTGACCAGCGAGCCGCTGCGCGAGGGCTGCAGATCCAGCAGTGCCTTTAAAGAGGAACCTGCGGTGCTCCGGAGCAGCGGGCAGACTGATGACCTGAACGTCTGTGAACCGCCCAGAGAACATCATGGACCGCCGGACCTCGGCCGTCACCTGCCCGTGCAGATGGTGTTGGAGCAGAGACGCAGGCTGTGTACCACGGGCGGGCCGTATGAGGAGAGCGACACCCAGGATGAGAGGAGGGTTCTGGTGGGCATGAGGCTCCCGGCACAAAGCCCATTGGTCTCTGTGAACCTCCATCACATTCTGAACAAGCACGGCTCTATCCCATCTGGATCTTACGCTCTGAGCCATTTATCAGAGAGCTGTGCTTACCGGGGAGAGGAGATGAATCCCTACCTGTACAGGACACAAAGTCCCGCCCTAAGCCCGTCCCCTGAGGGTCACGGTGTTCCCCATTACATCGGCACGTCTGTCATCATTAGCAATGAAAGGTGATGCTGCAGGAAAGACAATAACGCTTGAAAGACTCTTAACATGATGTTTTATGTAAACTCTTTATGCAAAATCTGCAGATATTTGCTGCATCTGTAACAATATTAAAGTAACGTCAGGTATGATGCCACCGTCTCCATTTTTACTGCATGTGCAGTCAGTCCAGAGGGACACAAAGCTGGAAAACAAATCTAACATTTGTTCTGGTCCTAAAGATTTCTTTATATGGAAAAGGGTAAGAAAAGTCACAACCTTCTTTAGACAATTTTGACCTTAGCCTAACCCCATTTTTTAAATCATTGATACGCAAACATTATTTCAGATTTCATATAAAGAAAATGTCCGATTACAATGACAGGCAATGAAATAAATCACACAGATTGTTTCGAATCGGACTAAATGAGAGATCATCATGATTGGAAGAGAGCAAAGGCTCTAGGGATACGTGTTCATGAGGGCAGTGGGGAAAGTTTTTATTTTTTGAATATCTCATATTTAGACTTCAGGCCTGTAGGAGAGTAAACAGCGGCTGTGTTTGTTTGTTGATGAAGATGATTTTGAAGGAGAGCCAGCGGTCTCTGGGGACAGAGGATTGGAATATGGTATTATGCAGCCAATATGAGAGATGATAGATCTGAGGTGACCTTCAGAGACCCTGCTGCTGAAATTGTTTAACAGGATATTGTGGATGTGACATTTATGGATCTGAGGTACTGAGCTATTTGCTTAATGATTTTTAAAGGCTGACAGCGCTTACGTGGCCGTTTAGCTTAAGAACACTTTGAGGGGGAAAATGTGTCCGCTCGGCACTCCAGACCTGAAGATGTCTCGAGGACCTCAACACAAGAGATAGTATGAGACATTAAAGACCAGATCTCTCTCACACACACAGGGACGTGGTTGGTGCGCATGAATGTGAGAAAGTGTTAAGGGCTAAATGAGCTTGTAATGAGGTGAAAGATCCCCGACTGTTCATTTCACCTCATCAGAGACGAGTCTGAACAGTGAGGTGCTGCAGACAGATGAGGTGAATCTGAGCACGAGCGGATGAACACGACTGAGCCAGGAAACCAAACACACACATACACACACGTGCATTGTGTTTACATGTTTTATGGGGACTTTTACAGAGACATAATGATTTTTATACTGTACAAACTGTCTCCTATCACCCTAACCCCTAACCCAACTATCAACAATCTGTGTATGTTCACCAGAACCACACACAATCACACAGGCATTATCAAGATTTATTTTGTGTTTGTGACCCTGAAACCCATTTACAGAAGACTGTGGACAAAAGTAGATGTAAAGTATGAGATTATAAATCTTGAAAAATGTTACCAGTGAAGAGCAAACCAGACTTTAAGTGACACTGCATTAAAGAAGCTTTTTAAACACACACACCCATCTGAACCACATATGGGTGAACGAGGGGCTCAAGATACTGTGGAGGTCTGTACACAAAGCATCTAAACATGAGAATTATGTTACACTTCACCTCAGCATTACTCACAATAATAAAACAATGATTATAAACAGTGAGATTTTATTTGTAATACTGGAATGCATTTAAGAAACTGTGAATTATTACAAAACATTGACTGATATTGACAGATGACCTGAATCTCTGATACACATGTAAAAAAATATACAGTAAGAATGCTATAAAACCAAACCAGCAGATAAACTAGACAAGAGCGTCTACATTTACACACATATTGACACTGACAACATAAGACATGAAGAAAAGTATGATTAGATTTTTACAAATAGAAAGAATGTGCTTTCATACTGAGTGTACAGTTAAATGTGTTACACACACGCATGCTCACACACACACACAAACACTGCTGGCATGTTAAAGGAAATGCACACACAAAATCTGAACCACAAACACACCGCA
>JAPMJR010000040.1:322445-384945 GCA_029783895.1 Triplophysa bombifrons | reverse complement strand
GTAAAGAGGCATCAAATTAATTTGAGCAACACAAAAATGAGATCAGCCACAGATCACACACACACACACACACACACAGTAATGCTCTTAGCATCTGAATGGTGGGGGGGTTAATCTGGTTGTGAAAGCAGGCCGTCTGTGACCACATTAGAAAAGAGTCTCAATAAAGTCAGAAGAAGAAAAGACTCATAATTAGCAAGAGCAACCAATCCGAGGTCTCGCTGAACTGGCAGGAAACTGAAGCTCATTGGCTGTGTCTGATCAGCTGATCTCTGACTGTGAGGAAACCCCCAAGATTATTACTATAAACACGAGCCTCGTCTAAAAGGTAGAGGGGGAGGTGTCGCTGCACTTTACAATAATACTTTTATCATCTCTCAGAAGTCTAATTTTAAATACAATTCCTTTGAAGTCATGGTACTTCACGTATCAACACCTAATACTAAGGATAAAACATTTTTTAAATTTATTCTAGCTATTGTATATAGGCCTCCAGGGCACCACACAGATTTTATTAAAGATTTTGGTGGGTTCATATCCGAACTAGTACTGGCCGCAGATAGAGTCCTTGTCGTTGGTGACTTTAACATCCATGTAGACAATGATACAGATGCCTTGGGCATAGCTTTCAAAGACACTCTTAACTCCATGGGCGTTAGTCAACATGTGTCAGGACCCACTCACCTTCGTAATCATACTTTAGATTTAATACTATCTTATGGTATAAATGTGGACAATGTTAAAATCGTTCAGCAGAGTGAAGACATTTCGGATCATTACCTGATATTATGTTTGCTTCACTGGCCTACGGCTGCAAATCAAACTCCTTGTTACAAATATGGTAGAACGATTACTTCAACTACCAAAGATGCGTTTCTCGATAATCTGCCTGACTTGTCTAAAATATCTAGCATGAGTAAAAACGTTGATGATTTTGACATTACTATTGAAAATTTTAACACTACCTTCTCGGAAATATTAAACATAGTTGCTCCACTGCGTTTAAAGAAAATTTAAAATGGCAGCCCAACACCGTGGTATAATGAACACACTCAGACTCTAAAGAAAGCGTCCCGGAAAATGGAGCGCAACTTTAAGAAGAGGTATTTTGTATAGCATGGAAGGATAGTACTCGAAAATACAGGGATGCCATAAAAATGTCTAGATCCGCCTACTTTTCATCACTAATAGAGGAAAACCATCACAACCCTAGGTTTTTATTTAACACCGTGGCTAAATTAACAAAAAATAAGTCGTCAGATTCTGATTATCAGTATAACAGTGAAGAATTATGAACTACTTCACTAGTAAAATCCAAGATATAAGAGAAAAAATTATAACAATGCAACCTGAAGTGAAACCCGCTGAACAAAATAACTACAGCACCCCTAAGGAGAAATTGCAATTATTTTCTACTGTAGATCACAATGAACTGTCTAAAATCATTAGATCATCTAAATCAACAACATGCATGCTAGACCCTATACCTACAAAACTACTGAAAGAAATGCTCCCAGAAATTATAGATCCTCTTCTTAGTATTATTAACTCATCTCTGACACTAGGACATGTGCCTAAAGCATTTAAGGTGGCTGTTATAAGGCCCCTTGTCAAAAAACCCAAACTCGACCCTAAAGAACTAGGGAATTACACGCCTATATCGAATTTACCTTTTATATCTAAAATTCTGGAAAAAGTAGTTTCAACTCAATTATGCTCCTAACTCCAAAGGAATGACATTAATGAAGAATTCCAGTCTGGATTTCGAGCATGTCACAGTACAGAGACTGCTTTGATTAGAGTTACAAATGATCTGCTTTTAGCGTCTGACCGTGGCTGTATTTCGTTATTGGTGCTGTTAGACCTTAGTGCTGCATTTGACACCATTGACCATAGCATACTTCTACATAGACTCGAAAATTACGTCGGCATTAACGGAATAGCATTGAAATGGTTCAAGTCTTATTTATCCAACCATTTTCAATTTGTAGCAATAAACAATGAGGTGTCCCGCAAATCGCAAGTCCAGTACGGTGTACCACAGGGTTCAGTCTTGGGGCCTCTGCTCTTCGCATTATACATGCTACCTCTAGGAGATATAATAAAGCGACACGGAATTAGCTTTCACTGTTATGCTGATGATACTCAACTTTATATTTCCTCGAAGCCTCACGAAACCCAGCAGTTCGATCGAATAAAGGATTGCATAGTTGACAAAACAGAAGTGTTACTTACGGGACCGAAAACCGCTATAGTAACAACCAAGAATACTGCTTAACGATTGACGGATGCTCCATAAAATCCTCGTCGTCAGCTAAGAATCTTGGCGTTGTATTCGATAGTACTCTGTCATTTGAAAGCCATGTCGCCAACACCTGTAAAATTGCATTTTTCCATTTTAAGAATATATCTAAACTACGTCATATGCTGTCGATGTCAGATGCAGAGAAATTAATTGATTCATGACATGAAGACTAGATTACTGTAATGCACTTCTAGGTGGTTGCCCTGCAGGCCTATTACAAAAACTGCAACTGGTTCAAAACGCGGCAGCTCGAGTTCTTACACGTACTAAAAAGTATGAGCATATAACCCCGGTTCTTTCAACCTTGCACTGGTTACCTATAAAACATCGCATTAACTTTAAGATCTTGCTTATTACCTATAAAGCCCTGCATGGTCTAGCGCCGCAGTATTTAAATGAACTTCTATTGTATTACAGACCTCCACGTGCATTACGCTCTCAGGAGTCCTGTCAGTTGGTAATAGCTAGAATTTCAAAATCAAGTGCAGGTGGTAGATCCTTTTCTTATCTAGCGCCTAAACTGTGGAATATTCTTCCCTGCAATGTCCGGGAGGCAGACACACTCTGTCAGTTTAAGTCTAGACTAAAGACGCATCTTTTTAATCTTGCATACACTACACTTCCATAATATTAATCCTCAGAGGATTTAGGCTGCATTATTTAGATCAACCGGAACCAGGAACACATCGAACAACAAATGATGTACTTGTTGCATCAAAGAGTTCAGAACATTCCTCTACTCTCAGCCAGTCTTGTCTCTTTGTTCCAAGGTTACCGCAGGAGGCAGTTCATGCCCAGACCTGATGGCAGAGCTGAGAATGGGAAGCGGTGACCTGACAAGAGCTAAGAGGATAGAGCTGGATAAAGAACGTGGCAACTTTGATTTTCCTACAACATTTCAAATGCTATTAGATTGTTAATGATAATCTTAAATCTACCATTTATTTTATTAAGCTTATTTTTTTATTTTTATTTAGCCTTGTTGTGCAAGCACTGTTGTGCTTGTGCAGAGGCAGCAGCTTTTGCCAGAGGGGAACTGGAATCCCCCGGTCGGGCCTGGGTTCCCCTGAGGTTTTTTTTCTCGATTAGAGTTTTGGGTTCCTCGCCACCGTTTGCATATTGTTTTGCACTATCTGCCTGGCCGGGGGGGCTGCTTTAGAATTCAGAAATTAGAAATAATTAATATATAAGAATTTATAGTCCGTTTAATATTTGACCTGTGGTTCTCTCTCTCCTTTATCTCAAATGTGTCTTTCACTGTCCTTTTGTGCGAGTGTGTTTGTGTGTGAGTGTGAGTGTGTTTGTGTGTGTGCGTCTATGTCAATGTGTGTAAGTATGTATGCATATTGTGTGTGTGGAGCATTTGTATGTCTGTCTTTTGTTGTTTTCCTCCTTTTTCTTGTTTTTACAGGTATATGCCTTTAGTTGTTTTACTTGTAATCTATTGTGTCTCATGTACAATGAAAATTGTAAAAAGCGCTATATAAATAAAGTTGAGTTGAGTTGAGGAAACAAACTCTAACATATAATAATAGATCATAATTCTGCTTTTCTCTTGTAATTTTAACTGAGGTATCTCACAGAGGTTACTTTCATTTGTTCTCTATTCACAACACACAAAAGCAACTTTACAGACAGTTACACAAAATCAACACAAATAACCATCCAGTGAAAAACTACTGACAATCCAGAGATGACCACGAGTGACTGCACCTGCATTAGCAAAACTGTTGACATGATCAAGTTGATTTTATATCTCTATAGAAACTACATTATTACATTATACGATCTAAACTGAAAAGAGCAGAAATATGGTGGACATTAATGCGTGCTGTTCAAACAGGATTTTCAGCTATTAGCATAAATATATTAGTATTGATCAGGCAGGACTAGAACTGTGATCGATGCGATCGTCTAATCTGTAAATGTGATTAATTGGCATAATCCTGTTATCACATGAATGATCATTTTCAAATAGAAGCTCAGAGCGGATCAATGGGATTCTGCTGTTAGTGAAAGACGCACACACACACACAGTCAGTTTCCTGATCAACCCCCCAAACCTACACCATCACACCCGTAACCGGATCTGACCCGCCTGCGCTCCTCACCGCTCACCAGAGAGCAAAATTTTTATTCCAGCACTGAGCACCAGATGTGAGCAGAATATGAAAGGAGAAGCCAGCGCATCTGCTTGCAATTTGTGATAATTGTGTCTGAAGCTGTAGGTCAATTAGACTCATTTCACTTTCTGTACAAACCTGAAGTTTCACCGTTGAGCGGCTCTGCTTCCCTCTCAACACAACACACAACGGTTGTTTTTCACTGGAACTGAACTTTAATTCCTCACTGTGTGTCAGTTTGGGTTTGAATTCACTGTTAAAACAAATACTGATTATAGCACACTCTGTGTGTGTGTGTATGTGTGTGTGTGTGTGTGTGTGTGTGTGTGTGTGGTGTGTGTGGTGTGTGTGGTGTGTGTGTGTGTGAGCGTGTGTGTGTTCCCAATAATGGTAAAAGTCTTTTCCATCTACATTGTGGGGAATGACCTATAAATTACATAAAATCATTATGGATATGGATATAACGAATAAAAGCATGTTCCCACAAAGCACAACCACAAACATGTGTGTGTGATGCTTTGAATAATACCTCAGACTACTTAAATAATAATAATTTGTTAATTAAAATTCCTTAAATTTATACAGCGCATTTCTGGGCACTCAAAGCGCTTTACAATGAAGGGGAATCTCCTCAACTACCACCAATTAAAATACCATATCGTGTCATTTTTAGAGGCATGTAATAGTGGTGAAGTTGTGAACTTCATTTCCTCTCTTTCGAAGCACAACGGAGGTTGAGAGAGGACCAAAATGTTTTCCCCATTCACTTCTTTACCGAAGGAGATTTTGACGCGTTATGATGAGCTGTTTGTCCATTTAGGGATACCATAGAAACAACATGGAGGCACCGCAACAGAGAGATATGTGATGTGAGGAGGGTGTCATGAGCCGGGTTTCCATCAAAAGTTGCAAATTTAGCCAGAAATAGGAATATTGCACGAAACATTTGTGAATAAGCACCATTTCTATCCATCTGGTCAACCATCACTTCCTAATAAACTGCCAGTAGGCAACTGCCATAAGGTAAGAGAAGTCATTGAATATAACCATCTTCATAAATAATAATACAATTGTCAAACACAATAACTGCGGTGTTTTTGTGGATTCATGCTGTTTGGGAAACACAGTCGTGACAGTTCTGAGGCAATGACAGAAACATTTGAGGACTTTGCTCAGGCGTTTAAGAACCATAGGTGTCAAGATCAGTACTCTGGTTCCTCAGGTTAGGTTGTCTCATAGTGCAGTATCGTGACTTTTTGGAGGAATTTAAACGGCAAATTTTCTATAAATGAAAAACCAAGTGAGCGAAAAAAATCCTTTCGCAAATTAGGGGTTTTTAATGCGAAATGAAGCGTTTCCATTTTCATGGAAACCCGCTTATAGAGATTCTGATCTGTTTGTGACCTTGTGAGAAACTGTGAGAGAGTCTCAGGCCCTCCATAATTAGTGTGTGCTACGCAAACAGAGCGCTAACACTCTCATCAAACACACACACAGGCGCGCGCGCACACACACAAAAACACATATTAACACACACAACGGACCTGATTTTAACAATGACCATCATATCATCATCTAACCCAAATAATCAAAGTGATATAACTAATATTAAAAGTTCTAAAGGCACATGCTTGCACAGCAGACAGGCACAACGTGCTTAAGCTAGTATTAACATTTTTCTCTTCGAAATTGGTCATAACTTCTTAAGTCAGTTGCTTGACGAGGTAGATTCATCTAATTGACATATAACTAGTCCTAACCAGAGCCGTTGAGAGAGAGAGAGAGAGAGTCATTACAACTGAAGTTCAAAATGTTAGCACGCCACGTGATTCATGAAGCCTTCAGATAGTTCCAGGAAATAGTTTTTTCTCGAAATGCAACTTAATTAAAAGACTTCTAATCTTTAAATGGGTTCAAAGTTGATCACAATCGGTCTGTTTAGCCGCAGGTCCATTTGTTAGTCACTTCCAGGACTATTGCTCGAGAGGCTTCATGAACCGCCAGTCCTGTGAAAAACGGTTCCATTGAAGTCAACAGAGCTGACGCAACACTCTCTCAATGCCGCGATCCTAACTACCTGCCAGTCACTGAGACACATAGCATCTGTTAATACAACTGCCCACAAATATTGAACAAATAAATGTTTCATGTCATCCATGAACAGATTTTATTTTTCAATCAACTATTTCATGAATGATGATCCAGAATGCAGCGGCAAGAGTTCTTCAACGAACCGAAGAGAGCACACGTCACTCCTCTCTTCATTAAGTTACATTGGCTCCCTATAGTCGCTCGCATCAGATTCAAGGCTCTGCTTCTGGGCTAGGGACCACCACCGTTCTGCACCCCCTTATCTTCACTCACTAATGCAGACTTATGTACACGCCAGATCCCTGCGCTCTGCAAACGAACAAAGTCTTGTGCTGTCATCCCAAAGGCAAAAAAAAATTTCTCTCATGTACCTTCTCTGGATCTGCTCCACTTATGTGGAATGTTCTGCCCGCTGATACAAGATCTGATCAGATTCTGTGTCCATTATTAAGAATCGTCTGAAAACACATCTCTTCTGTCAGAACCTGACACATCACTTCTGACTTATGTCTCTTTTCTACTCTTTCAATAAAAAGAAAAAATACTTCCAGCTTTGCTTTGTATACTGTGGTGGGCTATATGAGACCAGTTATTTCTTTTAATGCACTTATGCGGTTTGTTGTGCCAATTGCTTCCATTGTTTACCTCATCTGTACATCTGCTTAGATTTGCAGTTTAGGGTTTGACTGCAGTTTTATTTTACACATGTCAATGTTTTTCTTCTACTGACATCCTAAAGCATCTGACAGACGTGTGTGTGTGTGTGTGTGTGTGACCCGTGAACTTACTCTCTCACACTCCAACACTCCAGACTCTTAACTCTAGAATAATAGCACTTCATCAGAGGTGAACATCTGGAAATTACTCTCATAATCAGGCCGAGGGAAATCAAACTGTAGATGTTTTTTCTTCACAGCCCTTTTCTTGTTAGCATACAGAGCTAATGACAACACTGTCACTAACAATCAGCTCAGCTCGGCTCGGCCGTTCATTTGTCAAACGTTATGACAGCTGTAATGGTTTCCACCCGCTCTGTGCCGAGGCCCGTCGACTGCCCGCTGCGAGTCCAAGCGCATACAAAGAGCTCTATTAGCCCGTGATCTCACTCACACATTCAATTAGTTCCACCCCCCCACCTGTCCCACACACACACACATCCAGACGTCCGGTGAAAGACTTCCTCACGTACCTCTCCAGCAGATCCATGGTGGTTGATGTTACGTCTGCGTACAGGACAGTTTGGCCCAGGCGGCGAGTCTGAAGGTTCTGTTGGTACGTCTGCAGACTGAAGAGCTCAGAGAAGTGGTGCGGCGGGTCGGTGTGTAACTCTCGCTCGCCGGCGCCCAGATCGCCCGCTTTCTCTCCGGCACGGAACACTCTGAAGCCGCCCGCACGTGTGTGCAGAACACCACCCGACCCATCCACCTGCCCCTTCAACCAGTGCAGAAACCTGTCACGCTGCTCCTGAGACAAACACAATCACAGATCTTCTGATTCAGATCTGAGGAAACAGCTGAACGTTAGAAGACGAACGGCGAGTGTCAATAATCCATAACTCCACATGTCAGCCGTCCATCATCAGAGAAGATCACAAACACACGGCCACAGAGATGTTCAGAGAATACAAACTCCAGCAGAATCACAATTGGATCACAATATCCCACACGTGTCTGATATTCGACACGTTACACAACATGCTTGACAAACACGATCCATAACAGCAAACTAACACCAACTGCATCTCACTATACAATCACACTTGATCTCCACTTTATCAAGATTCTTTTTGCTGTGGATCATTGTTCATGTTTGTCTGTGGGTTTTACAAACCAATTTAAAGAGCTAACCCACAACACTTACAACAAAAGTGTTCAATTGTTCCAAAAACACAGTGTTTAGTTTTATTTCCTGAAAGACAAGGTGGGTTAGAGAGGAGTTAGAGGAAAATCTCACGCTATCAGGCGAGAGAAAAGAGACACTTAAAGGTTTCCTCAGATGGACACTTTCAACAAGTTTGTATGATTTATTAGGGTCTTGAGGAAATGTCTGGAACATGTTTAGCTTAAAAACAATCAATGGCTGTGAAAACCCTTCTTGCCTTGTCCAAAAAGCTCTGCTCACAGCAACCCGTTTTAGTGCATGTCTCTTTAAATGATAATGAGTTACAGTGAACCCCACCCCCTTCTGGTGTACGGGGCAGTCGTGGCCTAATGGTTAGAGGGTTGGACTCGTGACCAGAAGGTTGCCGGTTCGATCCTCAGGTCCAGCGGGTAACGATTGAGGTGTTCTTGACCCCTACTTGCTCCCCGGGCGCTGCAGCGATAGCTGCCCACTGCTCTGGGTGTATGTGTGTTCACCACTTGCTGTGCGTGTGTTCACTACTCTCTGGATGGGTTAAAAGCAGAGATATATTTCGGATATGGGTCACCATATCTGACAAAAACAGGTCACTTCACTTCACTTCTGTCTGGCTTGTCAACACAACACACGCGTATACTGCCATGGCAATGGTTTAGCTAATCTGGGTGCTGGTTGAAAAAGCACTCGGGCTTGAAGTGATTCGCGCAAACAAGCAAGTTTAAGGTTTCTGAAGGATTTCCACTAAAAATGAAATAAATCCACCGTGTCTCTTTCTAGGTTTGGACTCTGTGCAGCGATTACATTGCATGTTGTCCACGATCTTTAGCCATGACGTCACGTACACCACTGTCGCTTGTGAAAACAACAATGGCGGACCGCGGTGCGTGGAACTGTGTAGATTTAGGGGCGGTAACATTAGAAGAAAATCCGCTTTGAACATCACAACCAGGGCTAAATCTGAACGGCTTGATTTCTCACATGCTTGCAGTGAAAGGCACACCCTAAAAAACTTACTGGGTTTTTATTTTTCAAGTTTTCTCGGTTGGAAGATGCACTGGGGACCCGATTATACCACTTAAACACAGAAAAAGTGGGGTTTTCATATGATGTCACCTTTAATGGATGAGAGCGGCTCACAGACACGTCTCCCATCAGAGCAACAGAAGACACACGTGACGTAACCATGTGAACAACTGAAGACTGAACGTGTTCTCTTCACTCGTGGATCAGCTTCACTCGACTCAGAAAGAGGTTTAGAGAAGACTGTGAGTATCTTAACACTGAATGAGGGAAATTCTGGCTTTGTGAGGTATGTCAAACCTGAGAAAGCAGAGTAACTCAAGCCAGTCTCTCAAAGAGAGCTCACATTTACTCAGTAACCATAGTAACATAACATGGTCTGGAGCAGCTTTTCTTTGGTAAAACCAGAGTTTCTTTCCATCTCCTCCCCTTTTAAAGCACAAGTGGTGTCCCTCATCCATTCATTCATTCATTCATTCATTAATTCATGACACACACTTAGATCACACAGAGACCATCTCACTGACTCATGTCATGTGCTTTAATAGAGGATCTTGTATGTGATCATACATGTATTATCAGGAGAGGGTTTAGGACCTGAGGGGAGATTTCTCATTTCCCTGTTCAGCTTTATCAAACTCTACCGTTTTCTTTACAGTCTATGAGATCCATCTAAACATATGTCATCCATCCTTACATCAAAAACATCAGCCAGCGTGGCCGTGTGTTACATCAGAGCAGATTCTTTCCCTCACATGTTCTCAGAGATGTTTTCTGTGCTGATGAGAAATGACTTCATAACATGTGTGAGGGTGTTTCTGCAACTACGTCCACTTTTAAGTCCCAGCAGAGAAATTTTAGATTTATGTCAAAATTTGTCATACGACGGTGTCATTACACACCTGGACAAAAAATATAATGAATGATTAATGTGAATTGATATAAAATGATGAAGCATTTATAGGTCCAAACACGATTTTCGTTCATGTCCCACAACTCATTTTATCAGTGTCATTAATTATTGTGTTCTTACCATACAGCTTAGTCATTGTTTACTCTAAAAGACAGTAGAAATATAAATGTACAGTATATTATGGTTTCATTCATGTATATAAGAGAAAAAACTAATGAAGTAGACCAGACTAGCTACTAGTTAGAGTTAGCTGCAATATTAGCAAAGAGGTCACGCCTTTTACCTCAGCACATTATCAATGTTTAATGTATATTCAATTAAAATATTCAAAATCTTAATGACTCCATGCAATTCTCTTGACCGTTGTGTATGTATTACAGACTCTGATGGTTGATAAATAAAGTGCATGAATAAAGAAATGAATAAATACAGACAGACAGAATTACAGAAATTAACGGATTAATCAACAATTCATTTAGACGTGCAATCACTCAATCTGCTCCGAGCGGGAATCAGTCTGAAACTGACACAAGTGTCCTACACACCTAACCCAGTCTTGGAACAGATGTTTAGATCTCTCTTTATATAAACACCTGATTCATTCTGTAGAATCTGATGAGTTGAGTGAGTCAGGTGTATTATATAGGGAAGATCTAACCCATTCTGAGAGGGGTCACGACCCGAGGACGTCTCACACTCATCACTACACCACTGATGGGGACTGAGAACATAACAACTTTATTATTATTTCTGCTGTTTATATTCATTGGTACATTTATGAATTTGAACACATGAGTAAATCGGCTGTATGCTGAGCTGTGATGAAGATGTGCCTCGCTTTCAATGGCTATTGCCACAGTGAATCATCATCTCAGTATTCCCCTGATCATGACCTTTCATAGTCGAGGTGTTTGCGATTAAACCTACTCCGAGTAAATACAACTTACTCAAATTAGCTGCTCTAAAAGTAAAAAGTCAAAGTTTCTCATCTGGCTGAAAATCATCTCAGAGTTCACATTTGAACTCCGTGTTGGTTGAACCTCCTTATTAAATGAAAGATCACTCAAAAACAGACATTCACAACTATAACAGCCACTACAGTATTGAAAGTTTTTTTTTTAAATAAACTGTAATGTTTTAATGTTGGCAGCCCAGCTGCATAAAATCTCAACTTTAAGATCCTGCAGCCATTCCAAAGCTTCAGCTCCAGCTAAACACTGACACCTGCTGTTCAAAATCTACAACAGCTCAAAATACATTCTCCCCTGATGTTTGACACAGCCACTACTGACAGGACCTGTATCATGTGACACACGTGACTCACCTCATCAGACACTGAAAGATCAGAACCTGAGGTGAGGGAACGTGTGTGCAGGACAAACGCTCTGATGGACGAATGTGTGCAGTTCAAACAGAATAACAAGGAGTGACACAGCATCTGTTCCGGCGTGTGCGTCACTCACCTGTCGTGTGGTGAGCAGATAGAGCGGGCTGTGGGGGGGCACCTGAGTCAGTTCACAGCTCAGACCCAAAGATGTCAGGATCTCCGTCAGAACCTCATAACGTCGAGCGTTGCTCATCTTCAGCTCAGAGAACCCTGAAGCCAGATGAGCGTCTGGTGCCACCTCCAAACGCACCTGAAAGAGCAAACATGACAGCTGTCAATCATCACCGTCGAGTGGTTAAATCAAACATTTCCGCATGTAAATGAAAGTCAATAGTTGACAGTAAACATCTCGACCAATCAGCGCACAGGACCATACCTGGCACAGCACGGCCTCGCCGCTGTCCGCTCCGTGAGTCACTCGAACGATGGCCATGTGCTTCTCTTCCGACTCATCAATCTCCCCCCAGAGCTCCACCTCTCCTGCACCGCCGTCCTTCGGCTCCCGCACATACATGCCGCCGCTGCTCAGAACGCTCAGCCGCAGCTCGGTTCTGTCCGATTTGGTGAAGGTCAGTGTGCAGATCTGGTCCTTCTGCGCATCTCTGGGCCGCAGTGCGAGTCCGGCGGGGCACAGCGTGGACGACAGGCCCAACACCTTCCCGCCCTGGCTCAGGTAGGACAGGAATCGCAGCTGAAGTTGCGGCGTGAGGTTGCGGTCGGTGGCGAGCACCAGCAGCAGCGCATTCTCCGGCCAGGGTTCGCTCATAGCCTGCTGCGGCAGCAGGTGGTAGATGACGTAGCTCTCGGTGTCGACGCATTCGGCCAGGAGCAAGCGCACCCTCAGGAACTGCTCCTCGCAGCCACCCGTGAACACTAGCACGTTAGGTGGTTTCCCGCTCGCGTTCACCCGCCCGCTCCGACCCAAGAAGCCCTCACTCTCCTCTTCCTCGCTGTCCGCGGCGGCATAATCGTCCGGGAGATCCGGAATGTCCTCCACGGAAGCGAACTTCACCGACAGGATGGTGCTGTTCTCCAGCTCCCGACACTCTTGGCAGCTGGAGAGATGGAGGAGGTGTCCCTCCCCGTGCCGGTGCTCGGACGTGCGTTCCGGTTCCTCCTGCCGCTCCTCCTTGCAGCTTTGTGTGTCCGAGTCGCGTCGGGCGCTCAGTCGCAGACTGCTTTTCCTGGGGAGCGTAGAATAGAGAATGTCTCGCTTGGGTGAAAGATTGGTCTGAGCAGCCGTGGACTTTCTGCTGCTGTCTGACAGCTGCAATTCTCTCAGTGTGGATTCTCTGAGCAGCACGGCTATAAGGACGACACACACACTTTACTTCAATTCACATGTTGAGGACAGGGGTTGAAAAACAATTCATACCAACTCACAAACTATTCTTTCAGGTATCAGGCCATTTTCCATCAGTAGTCGATCTTCCATAAAGGCCACAGCTAGGCGACCGAAGTTTTCCACACTGGCTTCGGCCACGGCTCTGTACGGCTGCCCAGGACTGTGTGCCAGCGGGAGACAGTAGTCTGACCACTTCAGCACCTACAGAACACACTCAGTTCAATGTCTATCATCAGACAGTTATGCATTTAAGAGCGAGGAGGACGATTCTAAAGATTTGCATGTCCGCCTGAAGCAGAACAGAGGGAAACATCTCTGTTCCTCTGTCTGTCTCGTTAACTTGTTGTTCTAAAGTTTTGTGTTTGTGGTCTGTGTTTACTTTCTCATGTGTCCTCGCAGCAGACGAGCAGGCTTTCTGGCCAGATGTCGCCTCTATGATGAAGGTGATGTTCTCTAACTGTCGAGCACGCGCCAGAGAAGAGCCCATGAGCAGCGTCCACTCGCTGAGGTCATCACACGCCTGTACGGACACACACACACACACACACACACACACACACACACACACACGCGCTTCAGTCAACGCATTCGTAGATTGAGAGAATCGATGAGTTTCTGTGGAGTGACAGATCACCTGCAGCTGTGAGATGTAAATGACTTTATTGCGCAGCTGCAAGAAGAGCTGGTCCTCGCGCGAGCGCCTTGTTGTGTTCAGCGCGCAGAAAATGACGCTTCTGTGATCGCCGCTCAGTCTGTACAACGCGCTGCGGATCACGCTCGTGTAATATCGCTGAAAGCGCAGCCACAGGTACATATAACACAGCGTTATGAGCATCTTTCTTTACATCCAACACCTGATCTGGAGCCCATGTGTCTCCTGTCATCGTTTACTGACCCGTCCGTGCCGCACTCGTCTCTCCTTTCTCATGTCAACACTTCCTGTTGCGTCATCACCCACGTGTCAATCACATGATTCCTGGAGTTCTACAGAACGAGAGCAGTCTGGTGTAATAGCCTAAAGATTAATGATGGAAATATATCTCTTCTTAAAGTCTGTTAAATCCCGCCAGCCTGCGCAGTCAGGCCGTCCCATCGTTCCGCCGCCAATTTAAATCAAACACAAAGTTCATTACTGTCTAGCCTACATCGCAGCGACGCACACATTGTGTAAAATATGGAGGACCAGGAGAGTCACGTGTAAAGTAATAAAGCATTTAATTGTTTAATAACTAATTCTTCAATAAAAATAGGCATTAATCCATTTATTTTTAATTTCATTTTTTAATGGGCAATAAAAAGCGTGATTGTAAAAATAATTAATAAATTAAATATTAATCCATCAATGAATACTTCAATTTAAAAAGGGACTTTTAAAAATCAACATAAAACACGAAATAAATACATCATTTTAAAGCGCATTAACGAATTCCTTTATAAATAGTGGAATTTCAAAATCTATTTAAAAATGCGATTTAAAAAGAGGAATAAATAATTGGATTTACAAATTAAACTAGAAATAAAAGTTTTAATCCGTCATTTAAAAGACTATTTCTTTTAGCATTTGCATTTCCATTTCCCCTCTGCATTTCCTTATTCGATTTGCTATTCGATTTGCCAAGTCATTTAGCTTTTCCTTTTAGCCTCTCTATTTACCATTTCCGTGACACTCTGGGGCCTTGCATGCTCAAACGAGGTAAAACAATGCAAATTAGCTACGGAGAGAGAGACATGTTACAAGCTCTCTGATTGGCTAGTTCATTTTACGTCATGTTCAGAGGTGTGTCAGATGAGCAATGGAGAAGAGAGGATAGTCTGTTGTTCACTAGTCATGTACCCAGCGCGTTATCAGCTATTCTCTAACACAAATCATAGAAAATGAAACTTATTGTTAGAACAGGTTAGAACATTCATACCGCACGTGGAAGCAGCAGTGCTGCGGTCATTTTGGCGCGAGTCTATTTATGATACGATGCTTACATGGAGTTAACGTGACATAAGTTGACTGATGGCCTAAATGCTTATAGATTCACGTGAAATGTAACAGTTTTACCATTAAAGCATGTGACTGATGTCAGCTGTGTTTTAATCCGCCAATATCTACTTTTTATGAAACCGCAAACACACACCATGGTGTGTATTATATGCATATAGTAGATGCAGTGCCGGTGTTACAAATGTTCTGTCACCCGTGATATTTCGTGACCGCAGTAGGCGCTGTTGTCACTGTCGACAATTCTCTACGCAAAGAGCGTAAATTCGGGCGAGGATGCGCTTTGTGCTCGTTCGCAGCTTTTTAATCTTGGGCAATAACGCGCTATGTTCTCGTGCACGTTACTGTGAGCGGGCTTTTCTCGTCTGTTAAGAGTGCTGACGTGACGTGAGTGGCTGAACACGTAGATTGAAATGTACAAAGCAGGATCATTTAATTCCTCTACTGATTGCGTTTGGCATTATTGTGATTCCCATGGTAATTGTTTTATAGCTAACATGTAGGTGTGTGTGTATGTATATATATATATAAAGTGAATACACACACACATATATATATTTATATATATATGTGTGTGTGAGTGCATATTCACTTTTACCCAAATAATAGAACAGCAACCACGACAATCTAAACGTTGTCCATTTAAGAAACATGAACATAAATGAGCTTTGTGTTATACATACATACATGCATTATAGGCTATAAAATGTACAAAAGAACATAATATTATAAAATGATATGTTTATAATGTACAGAGTAACCTTCACGATGGACAGTAAAGGCCTAAAAACATCTGTTACCTTCCCCTGTTTTATAATATATGGGTTAACTCTCTGAAATGAGTGACAAAACATATTGACCTTTTTCATTATATTCTATTTTTTTAGCTAAAAATAAAATTAAATATTTTTATATTTAAAAATAAATGGATTAATGCCTATTTTTATTGAAGAATTAGTTATTAAACAATTAAATGCTTTATTACTTTACACGTGACTCTCCTGGTCCTCCATAGTAAAATACACAATTAATATGTAAACGCAATTATACACTATGTTGTACAAGTGAAGAGTTTATTTTCAAAAACAGATTTAGAAATCATGTTTTTATTTTATTATCAATGTTTTTATTGCATTTTCTTGAGTCGTTATTACTTCATCAAAACAACCCAGCTACAGTTTGAGTAACTTGGATTGCACAATAAAAAACATGATTTTTGAACATTTTTAAAACGGATCATCTGTTTATAACTAAAACCCTGTTGAAAAACACAGCATATGCTGTGTAAATTACGTTTGAATGCTGATTTGTGCTGGTTTAAGCTCATCTGCTGGTTTACGATGGTCATGTGCTGGTCCTTATCTGGTTAAGCTGGTGAGGAACCAGCACATAACCAGCATCAAAACTAGCATATGTTGTGTTTTTTCAACAGGGAACAGCAAAAGAAAATTCTCCAGAGGAAAATGCACATATCGCTTTGTAATGTATTCAATAATAGATGTAATGCTGTATTTTAAAGTTACATTTCATACATTACGCAGATTTCTTAAAACCCTCACATTTGATCTCTTTCCATCCGCCTAAAGAGATCGATGGCCTATAGCATGTTGCGTCTTTCATAAAGTATGTCCTGATGAGAACTTTATTTAGTTTTTATTAAATCATTGTCGCATACAGTTATAGTCTCGGTTTCTAGACTCTAAAGCAGAAGTCAACCCTGTTTCCGCGTGTGTAGCAAACAAACGTAAAGCCCATTTCACTTTGAGTCCGAAATTTGCGTCCGACATTTAAAAATTCCGACCGGGTTTGATTTTCAGCGTTTTCGCACCCGTCAAGCATTTAATGGCCTTTTATAACAATTCAGAGACTCCGTACAAATGAGAGCCAAATACGAAAACACGCATACGAAAATGTCGGACTTTATGTGCAAAGACTTGAGTGAAATATCGCGACTTTCCGATTGTAAAGGAATGAAGGAATGCGAATTTGACTGACAGCGCGCAAAAAACGCCCACATACATACGCGCCCGCGCCCTCAAGTGGCGCGCGCGCGGTGGACAGTCAGTCAGTGCGAAGATGCCTCCGGTGAGTTCACGCGCGGATCAGATGATCGGGTAAGAAGATTATTATTCATCTGTTCCTCTTGTTATGATTCGTCATTACTCTGACAATTAAGTTAGATAAACTCTTTGAGTGTGTGAATGTCTCTTTCTCGCTGTTATACTGCAGTTGTCCTGTGATGTGGAGACCGTGGGATCTCTCAATAAGACAGACACAATTTCATAAAGTAATGTATTGATTTTTCAAATTACACTCAACATCAATTTCAGCACATGTGAGGGCAAAAGGATTTTATTTAGGACATGCACATGACTTTACCCGCTGTGTTTAGATGGTTTCTAGGCGTCCGAGCAGAGTTCAGGTGCCTGAAGAAGCCTTTCATCATCCAGTGAGGTGATGCACGTCAACAGCACATCACATACATGATAAGACAGCGGGGACACATGTGTTGTTTGTCATTCACAGGCTGTTCCTGCCCAGATCCAGAATGCAGGAATATCTGTCTCATCTGGGCAGAAAGGTTTTGGCCAGTTTTCCAGTTCAGGCAACGCTTCACTTTTATAATGATGAAGATTCTGAGGATGACAGCGACGACACACATTCTGATTAAAGACTCTGAACTCAACAAAGCAACATGAGCTGAAATAAAGGGCATGAAGCGTACAGCCTTCAGGAAGCACATCAGTGTTTAGGAAACATGTATGTTACAGAACAACAGGTCCGGTCATGAGACCCATCAAAGAGAAACTCACCTTTGACCCGAGGAAGACCTTTCTTCACTACATCATGTCATGTTCACAGCTTTTATCTTATATTGGCAAACGTCATGTGGTATGCTGTTGAAAGCATACTGTTTTTCCAGAGCAATTGAATGGTTTATTTCATATTGTCTTCACTTGTGTGAAATTATTGTACAGTCGCAACTTTGGTGATACGTGAGCCTATTAAATAAATGAATAAATCAAGAAAATGGGTTTGTATTGTCCAGTGGTTATTTATTGAGTAATATAGCAAAAACATACAGTAAAATAATGTAAATGAGCATTCCTTCCAGAATTCTTCTTGGGAAAACCACTTTGCTGTTTAAATTACACAAGAAATTAATGAACTAATAAGAACAAGTACAGGTAAAATGTCCAAGACTAACCCTTATTTTGTATCCATGTTTTAAAGTGAGCGAGCGGCACCATGTGGACAGAAGAAGAATAAAGCAACAGATCTTAAAGCAGTAACACAGGGCATGAGGGCGAGACAGTGGTGAGGTCGCGGGGTCACAGGTTAAGTGGTGACTGGCCACCCGACACCAGTAATCTATTTACTCATCATGAGGGTTATCTAGAGCTCCTTCACCTGTCTGCAGGTAGAGACGCGGGGCGGCTCGGGCAAGCACAAGCAGGTCCATTCTGCAGACGGATTGAAGTGCAGATAGTGAGAGATGGCCAGATAGTGAGATGACCGTTTCACTTCTAGTCTAAGGACACAGGGGTCACAGTCTGACCTCACACCATTTTCACTGTGAGATCATGACAAATTCTGGATTTGAAAAAAAATCGACCCCTAACTTAAGTATAAGGCACAAGTCAGAGCCTCTGTTAATACGTTTACAGGGGTTGAGATAGAGAGCAGCCTATAAAATTGATTCATGTTATTTGTATTTGGCTATTTCATGTCTGTACTGTTTTATATTTTGGTTAGTATGAACGTGTGAAAGCGTATGTTTTTGATAAAGATTCACTGGCGCTTTACTGACGCACGGCCTCTGTCTCACAGTGAGGGCTCGTACACTCCCGATTCAACACGAAGGTTCATCTGAAAGTCAAATGTCAGGCCTGTCACGGGCAGCTGATGGATGTGATCTTGTAAACCCTGAGCAAACGCCACACGTCTTCAGGAGCCGCCAACTAACGCAAGCAGCGCGGTCGGGCCACAGCAAGAACACTAGACATGATCAAAAAACACAGGCGTCTTGTTATGACTCGTGATGATGGAGGTAAAACACGCGATTTAATTCGCTGATGGAGATGTCTCCAAGTCTGGGAACGGCTCCTTCTTGATGCTCCTCTACACGCTGACTCTGAGCATAGTGGTCTAACACAAGAGAACATCACGATGACCATCACAAACACATGACAATGCAAAATATGAACAATATCTGAAATGGTGTTTTGTATAATGCTGTGTCCCTCATACAGATGTAACATAAGAGCTGCTGATGTGTGAACTCTCTCATCACCTGTGATGTTATCCACTGATCCCAGTGCAGCCGTGTTCATCAAGTTCACCCCAAACAACAGCACAACACATATTGCTATGGTGACCAGCAGGTATATGGGAGCGGCCAGAGCCCAATATCTGTGAATACATGGCGCTGTATGGTTAGTATGATGTGTAGTGTAAAGAAACACAAGACAACAGCTTCACTTCACTTACTTCTGAGGCCAGTACGTCAACCCAACCGAATGAAGCCAAACCTCAGGAACAAAAGCCCACACTAAATACAGCACTGACGAGACAAACCACACAACAACATTGATCTCAACTAGACGTTTACTACGAGATGTCCTCGTTTTATTGAAGATGAGATAAAGCAGAAACTTACAGAATCCAAAGTGAGAGGCCAGAAACAGCACAAAGCCATAGATGGCTCTCTCTGGTAAAGGAGAAGGAGAATTCTCCACCATAACAACACCTGCACACACACATTTAACATCATCGATACAATTTAACCCACATTTTAAATCTTCTTAACCTGGATACCTACTTTAACTCCGTGTTAACCGCTAAATATATTATATAAACTTGATGTTGTTTACTCTTAGAGCGTCACAAGCATATTGTTGCGTTCGCGTTTTCTTCCTCTTCTTTGGCTTTTTCATCTTCGAATAAAAGCCACAGACACACACTGCCACCTGCTGCACGATTTTCATATAACATCCACCCACAGCTCATTTTATCCACATGTTAGTTTATAAGTAACTATTGTTCAATGTTTATTACGTTTTAGTGTACCTCGCATGTAACTAGTGGTATTGTTAATACAATTGTTTTACCTTATTTCTTTAGTATCAGTAGTGCTTTTATTAGTAGTGCTCTTTTCTCCACACGCCACTGCTTTTGTTGTATGTATTGGTATTAAGACAATATTGTATGTTTATTGTTTGTCAAATCCTAAAAACTAGTGTAAGAAAACAGCAGACGGGCGCACGAGATTCATCAGGCGAACACTAGAGGGCGCCATCAGGTGTGAGCTCGTGCTCGTGCTCGTGCTCGTGCTCTAACGGCAGACATCAGGAAGCGAACACACAGCTCCGCGAGCAGCTCGATCTTTTCAAACAGGTTTGTTTTAAGCCTCATTGATCTTGCTGTTGAAACTGTGTAATGTTTTCAAAGCAACTCGGAGGTTTTATGAAAGTCACGTTTTGTTATTGAGTCTTATAAGTTAAACATCTGTCGGGCCAAAGACACGTCGCGTTAAACTTCTTGTTAAAGTTGATCTGTTTCAGGTAAACACTGTAAAACTCGTTCATCCTGAGACCTTTAACCCATCCACAGTGTATCAAATC
This sequence comes from Triplophysa bombifrons, assembly GCA_029783895.1. Taxonomy (NCBI): domain Eukaryota; kingdom Metazoa; phylum Chordata; class Actinopteri; order Cypriniformes; family Nemacheilidae; genus Triplophysa; species Triplophysa bombifrons. The sequence goes on along the minus strand of JAPMJR010000040.1, from coordinate 364,287 downwards.
GACTGGCAGAATGAGTTTATTTTCGTCAGGTTCTTGTATTTACACGTCGCTTTTGTCAGAACCAGTAATGTTAACGTTAATTACGAGCCGAAGGGAAAATCCTCAGTGAGACGACAAAGACACCTCAGACTGGCACATGTTCATAAAAACGCGCTTTATAAAGCAAATATTCCAAGGCTGTATGAAGAGAATAGATTAGGGGTTTATTTCAGAAATCATTGAAGTTAATAACGTGATGTTTTCCATCATTGAATGTGCGGCGGGCGGGAAAGCGCCATTATTCTGAAGAATAATCACTGTCGACATTTTTCAGCTCACATGACGTCACTGAATGTTATATATGACCATATTCCTGAAGGTTTGAAAGTCTGGAGTGACGTTTCTGTTGAGATGTTGATGATCTGCTGCTTCAGGTGTGGGTTTGATTGACACGTCAAGAGCAAGAATCCAACCCAGGCACCTGTGATTTGAGCTTTTCATCCCCCACCACACCAGAGACACATCTGTGCTGTCTGAAACCTGTGCTTGAGCTCAAAAAACTGCTTCCTTCATTCCACAGTGTTCTGATGAGTGCTTGTGTTCTTTCAGAATGTTAGACAGCGAGGACTCCGACCTGGACGAAGGGCCAGATGTCATAAGACACAAAACCAAACTCGTGAGTGTTTTTTTCTCAAGAAAAGTGCTGATCATGTGACCTGTAGTGTCTCACGAATGACGGCGTTCTTCTCTCAGGTCTATCAGAGCGACTTCCCATATATTCAGATGGAACCTCCTGGTGAGACTCTCTTCATGTGAATCCTTCCCAGCATTGCAGTGCACGTGAGAGATAGAGTTTATGTGTGCATTTCATTAACAGATGTAATATATGAGAGATGGGCCAAGATAAAGCCAGAGGTGAAGAAGCAGATGGGTCACACGATGCACATCTCTGTGTTCTGGCGGCACATTCTCCTGAGACAGCAGGACAATAATCCCACCACAATCTGGGCTGTGGACATGGGCTTTTTGGACTCAAAGTTTGTGGTTCACATGTCTGATCATGTTCATGTGTGGAACATCCATGTTGTTGAAATAGTTGAAAGTGTGAAATATGAAGACAGTGTTTGAGAGAATTGTGTGTTTCATCTTTTAGTGTTTCAAATGATTTGAGCTTGAGAAGGCTTAAGAAGATAGAAGTGTTAGAGACCATCCTGGAGGCCATGGAGATGGGTGTATGTATCAGTCCTAACTCGATGATTTACTCCCATCCTTCGCTGTCATCCTAACGTTTGCTGTTGTCCCTTCGTCTTCAGCTGTCTCGCAAAGAGATGGAGAGGAAAGCCCGAGCTGTGGTGTCCATAAACATGTCCTTCACCATGGTAAGTGTGGGTCATAGTGTTTTACTGTCTTCAGAGTGGGGATGTGTTTGTTATACATGTGTGTGTCTGCAGCATAAACGCTGTCTGACTGATGCCCTGAGCTGGCTGCAGGACTCTGGAGCGCCAAACATCGGTGACAAACTCCTGGAGCTGGACTCGTTGGACATTCGCTATGGCACGCTCCGCTTCATCTTCAATGAATGTGAGTGTATTCACCTCCGCCGGTGTCTGGATGTCCTCAGAGGCGTTCAGTTCTTTGTGTACCGTGTCTCTGATTCATCAGAATCTGTAAAGGCTGTTTCTCTCGCCAGACGCACGTTATCTTCAGGTGGTGTCATGCAGTAAAAAGAAAGCCATGCAGGGGCTGAGGTGTGATCCAGACGCCTGGTCTTTACAGGTAAAAGTCTCACGTCTCCTCACATATTGGTCCTTTACTGTGCTCTGTACAGACAGTTGGATTATACCACTAGATGATCTCTTCTGCTGTTTTATATTCAAAATAAACATGAATCAAAAAATATTTTCGAAACGTTTGCTATGTCACACCATAGGATGACACATGTATGGTTTATTTGTCGTCTAGGGAGGATGAGGTGTAGTTGTGTATCCTTGTGATGTCATATGCACTGTGGGCTGTTAGTTAGTGTTTCATGGGGTGTAAATAGATCTGATAAATTTTTCTTATCGATCCAAAATAATTAGAGGTCGACCGATATGCTTTTTTCAGGGCCGATACAGATTATTTCCATGTGAATTAGACCGATAACCGATATTTTGAACCGATCATATATATGGTGTAAAAACTTAAATTTAGATAAAAATTAAGAACACCGGCTCCGAAACATTTGAAACATTTTTAATTCTGACTGAGAAATCTTAATCATAACACTTATATTAATAATAACAAAAGAAAGAAGGGAGCACCCAGCAGAATTCTGTGAACATTTGATCTGATGACTTAAACATTGCATATAATGCATATAATACTAGAACTATTCAATGAATCATTTTGCTCATCATTGGATTAACTAGCACAATTTGAATTTATATAATAAGTGTAAATAATTTAATTGCCTTCATAGCTTGATTGTGTATGTTGTTGAAATGAGCGCAAATGTTTTCATGAAGCTATAACATTAAAAGCATATTTTAGGCACACTTAGTAATACATTAGCCTATTTTTTGAGTGTATTTTCGGCAAGACGGGCATCTAATCACACCCATGTGTGTCTGAACTTTTATGTGTATAAATAAGTTGCGAAAATAACTCGATCCAACATTCTTCGCGAGCAGCTTGAGATGCGGAGTCTGTGTGTGCGCGTGTGCATGAGAGCGCTCTGACTGAAGACCGACGATTCAAGTTCTTTATGCTTTAAAATGTCTTGTATTTTTGAAATGGTGTAACTTAAAATGACGTGCAAAACGCCAGCTCGATCAATAACAAGAAACACGTGCAGTGTGCTGCTCGCTTGCAGAGCAAAATCATTGTTATACTGTGGATGTGAATTATATCTACATGATAATAATGCGTAAATCCTGCGGAACCTGCTCCGAAATTCAGGCACTGATCATATTGGAGTGTTTTGCATCTTCAGTGTAGTGGATTGTGATTTATTTCAACATGTGATGCTGCCTTACCTCAGAGAGCATGAACCCGAAGCAGCTCCAGTTAGTAAGTGCTTTCGGTGTGAGAGTGAAAAACACTTTCTGTTCCGCAGCCAGCGTTGATTGGCCGGACTCGTGACCTTAGTCCCAACAAATCAGAGGGGCAGTGGGCGGGCATTACTCTAGGCAACAAACTAGAGTGACGTGTTCCGACTGCTCTCACTAAATCCTTGGCTGCATCAGACCCAAATAGCGCATTTCAAAATTAAATGACTTTATCGGCAAATTGGCTTTGAAAATGACCGATATCGATTATCGTCTAAATCCTTAATATCGACGCCGATAATCGGTCGACCACTAAAAATAATATATATGTATCGTAGTGTTGTTCCTTCTTGTTCATACACCTGAACTGATAGATGACACTATAATGCTGACTTGGCTGTCAGAGGGGAAGAACAGCTGGCAGGAGAAGAAGAGATGTTAGAATAAAATGAGAAGTTTATTAAAGAGAAAAATGTCCATTCTAACTCTGTCTGGAGTTGACTGGATCTCCGTCTGAGCAGCTGTTATCATACCAACACAGAGAGAAAAAGATTACTGTTTCACAACATCACTGTCAGCTGACGTTATTATGAACCTTGAGAACGACACCCCCGCAAACCCATCTCTACTGAAGACAAAACACACGCACTATCCAACAGAATGTAGAATATAGCATGAAGAAAAGTCATGTAGAAGATGATAACTAGATAGAAATGAATGTAATCTATAACTAATCAAGTTAATAAATTTCAATTAAAAGGAAAATGATACTAGAAATGACATACAATACATGTCTGTACTCATGTCAGAATTTCCTCATCTTTAGAAAACACACACTCACACACACACACACACACACACACACACATATGTTGCTGTTAAGAAATTCAGATCCTACCATCTGTCAGTGTAAACAAGATAAAATAAGGTTTTGACATTAGCTTCTTCTTTTGCAGAAAAGTGAGGAAATGAAAAACAAAGGGAATGACCAGTTTCAGAAAAAGAGATACGATATGGCTATTAAATGGTACACCAAAGCCATCAAATACCAGTAAGTGAGGAGGTCACAATTTCAACCGTGATCTGTATGTGTGTGTTTGAGTGCTGATGTTCACTGACATCTTGTGTTTCAGCCCAATCAATCACATACTGTATGGAAACAGATCTCTCTGCTTTATACGCTCCGAAAAATATCTGTAAGTCACACACAGCATATGGCCATTATGATTGTTGCGACCATGACGTCACAGATTGTTGTGATGATTTCAGGAAAGCTCTTGGAGATGGAAAGAGAGCGATTGTACTGCAGCCAGACTGGGCAAAGGTAAATCCCTCGGCTGTGTTGAGCAGGGATACGTTAACTGTTGCCAGCGACACATGTGATGGATTTGATTTTCACTTTAGGGTCATTACCGCTTCTGTGACGCCCTCTTTTATCTCGGAGAACACCCCAAAGCTCTGGAAGCAAACAGACTGGCACAGAGCTCCTGCAGCGCAGACCCGGAGGGATATAAAGATCTTCTGCAGCAGTATGACAGATTCCAGACAGAACTTCAGGAGGCCAAAGGTAAAGAACACACCCACAATCCTGTTTAACATTATGTTTAATAGCAGTGGTTCATTACTCAACAATTATTTGGTCATCTTTATAAGTATTTGTCTTATTTTTGGTCTAGCTGAGCTTGTGAAGTCTAAGAAGATAGAAAGCAAAAAGAATTCTTCTAAAGCGAGGTCTTTATTATTTATTCTCTACGTCCTCTGCTGTTTCTGAGCGATCGGCTAATGTTTGCTTTGTGACACAGAGCGCACATGCCCAGTGATTGTTCATCCCAGCCTGTGAAATCCAGTCATCTGTCTGAACCAGCGTCTGAATCGTCTCTTCTGGAAAATCTGGTGAGAAACATGTTTATTTAAAAACATCAGACAAGATTTCATCAGACATCCTGATAACTCAACTGTGTTCTGTCAAACAGCAGCGATCAGAAAAGCAGCACGAGAGCTCAGGTGAGCAAGTCTTTACACAAAATATGTGTGTTTCTGTTGTGACGGAATCCCTCAGTTCAGTTGTGATTGAATGAATCCTCGCTCATGATGTTCACTTCTGTTTCTGTGACTCTCTGATCGATCTGGCAGTGTGTTGAGCCCTTTACACAGAGACATTTGTGACGGGATCCTTTGATTTTTTTCCTTCACACTGCCAGTGATTTTCTGGAATCTGTGCGTGAGTTCACACACATCCCATAAAGACACGAGACGTTATATACTGCAATGTAATGTGCATTTCTTTGGTCATGAGAACAGGGCTGATCACAGTGAAGGATATCTCCATGTGGTGTTTTAGGTGGCTAAATACTGCAATTATTTGCCTTCCTTTATTTACTGCCAAATAGGCCTGAATAATCTCTGTTCTTGGTTATTATTCTGTAGCATATTAACTCTTTCACTGCCATTGATGAGTTTCAAGTTATTACGCCAATCAGTATTTGTGCTGTTGTACAGCAGGTGGCGCTATTACACACCTTTGTGAAAAAGTACAGAATCCCAGAACCTAGTATATGTTTTATCGGTTTTTAATGATTGTTCTGAGTGTAATCTGGGCGGAATCTTTGACAAAAAACGTTAATTATCTCAGCTGTTTAATCAAAGTGATGCATTTTTGAAGAAACCTACCCACATCTACGGAGTGATAAAAAACGAACAAATGAAGATAGAAGAATACGATTTCTTTTGTTTAAAAGCTGAGACGCTGTTCTTTCATTTGTTATATTGTTTGTCCTTATATCTTTACAGAAAATTTACTGTGAGCCATTAAAGTTGGGTGAAAATGTTAAAAAACGCTGGCGTAGGCTAGCAACTTTTTTTTTTAAAGACTGGCGGCGAATGAGTTAAGTGAAAGTGTCCTATTGGTCAGATATGGTGACCCATACCGGAAATGTGACACCTGCTATTAACCCATCCAGAGTAGTGAACACGTACACCCGGAGCAGTGGGCAGATATCACTGCAGCGCCCAGGGAGCAAGTAGGGTTAAGGTTCACAAGAGCACCTCAGTCGTTACCTGCTGGCCCTGGGAATCAAACCAGCAACCTTCTGGTCACGAGTCCGACTCTCTAACCATTCGGCCACGACTGTATATTGTATATTGTTGCTTTTGGCAAATTACAAAGACGTCAGTTTTATAACAAACTTTAATGCATATATTTTTATTGGTAAATGCAGAACAATGTAGAGCCAGAGGCACAACCAGCTTGAGCTAAATATAAGATATATGATAAAATAATTGAAGCAAATTTTACAGGCTTGTTCGGTGCAAATTTACAGAGCCTTAATGACAAATTATAAAGCAACGTATCTAAATGCAATACAAAAGGCACGGGATATTCATTCAGTTAAATGATGCAGAAAAATGCATGTTCAAAAAGTTAATTATTTTTATAAAACAAAGTGAGAGAAAAGTTTTTTAGCATTTACAGGTTGAATGAAAAACACTTAATAAAGCAGATTGCACATAATGCTGTATATACACTTTGGTCGGTATGTGATCATCATGTTTATATTGTTTACATTAGTTTTTTTCAACATTACCATCTCTTGTAAATAATCATTTTTTTTATGAAATTGTTGTAAGCAGATTATTTTTTTCATAGGTCACTTTTAAATGACTTTCTTAACTGTGTGTTTTCATAGCCTAATTATCATAGATGTGTCATCACTACACCGCTTTTACAGCATTGTTTCAGCTTTTTGTTCACACAGTGAGCTTTCTGGGACTGATGTGACTAACTTTCCTCTCAGAAATCACTCTCCGGTCAATCTGGGTTGTGTTTGTGTTCACACAGAAGACGCTCTTATGTGTGAATGGGCTTATATTGTAACCCACCCTGTGTCCTCCTCTTGTGTTTCTCTGTGTGTTTACTCCGCCTTCTCTCTGTTCACGCTCTCTAATGGTTCTAGAAGCTGCTGCGAGTGATTCGTCCGGTCTTGTGGGTTTGTTTTCTAGAAGGGAGTGGCTTTTCTCCAATGATTCTCAGGAGAGCTCACTTCACTTTCACATGCGGTGCAGTAACCTCATAAACTCTTTGATTTCAGAAGACTCAGGAGCTCTGGCTGAAGACAGAAGTCACACAAACAGAGATCTCAAGAGGTAAAGAAACACTTCTGTTCCTTTGAAGATTTGATTTCAGATATGAGTTCATGTTTTATTTGACGTCGTGTGTCACGATCGTTTGTATTTGATCATTTTTAGAACTCTATTGTTGATAGTTTTCACTTTTATACTGCTTTGAAAAGGAACTTTGCAATATAGGCTTAGGTGTCAGGTCAGATTTATGTTGCTCTTCAGAGTTATGTTGAAAGGAAAGTGAGAGTACGTCATGTCAGAGGTCTCGTGACCTGCTTGTTTCCTGCTTGTGTTTGTGATGTGCCTGTTGTTGTGGGTCTGCTTGTCAATGTGTTTTACAGAGAGTTGTGTTTCTGTTTAACTTGAGTTTGTTATTGTGTCTTAAACCCTTCTTCTGTCTGCAGTGTTCTGTCACATTCTGTTCATTTCTCTCTTTGTTATCATGTCATGACATGTATTTCTAGCAACATGACTCCACGAAAGAGCAAGAAATCTTCTTTAAACACTCTAGAGAAGCCAGCGGTCCGGAGCAAACATCCACCGGCACCAGACGTGAGTGTGCGACCCGTAATACACGTGTGTGGTGAGCTGGATGTGGTTGTTTTTAACTGTGATGTTTGTAGCGTCAGGAGAACGTGAGTGACGCTGTGAAGAGAGAGCGCTTCTGTGCTGCGGTTCAGGAGGGTCACGAGGCTCTGAAGGATCAGCGCTGTCGAAACGCACAGCAGTCTTTCTCTCTGGCCGTCAGTATGCTGGACTCCAACATCGTCACGGTAACGACATCATGACTCTCTGCTCATCTGTGTGCGTGTGACGTGACGCTCATCATTGTAGTCTATACAGTGTTGTGATGAAAGTAGATGACAGCCGCATGAAGAGCTCAGACACAGAACTGTTTGAGCATATAATGGGCTCACGGGATACTTTAGATCTGTTGAGGTCGACTTTTATTTGTGCAGAACACACTTAAACATTACTGCAGTATTTTTTATTAAATAGGACAGAGTGTATTGAAACAGAAAACATTACAAATAAATTCTAAAGCATCTCCTCGTAACGTTTCTTTAAGGTGTACATGATGATAAAAGATATTTTACTTAAAAATTGTTTAACTCGTCCAGAAAAAAACCTAAACTCCATCTTATTCTCCATTATTTCCCGTTCTATTATATTTTACCCTAAATAACGGCAGACAGCAGATTTGGTTCTGTTCGCTCATGTTGTGTATCTCCACTTGTCAAGAAACAGCTCTAAAATACACTTTAAACAACATTTTTCTGTAGATAATGCAGGTGTGGTTTCAGTCTTATCTCAATTTTATTCTGTATTCTTTTTTCCTCCAGGATAAACGTCAATCATTTTTACTTGCGCCTCCCTCTGACAGGCGTAAGATTTAGTCTCATATGTGCGTAGGTCTTGGTGGTGCCACAGGTTCTACACGGGACTTACGGCACATTTTACATCCAGAGTAGTCTTATGACCGCGTGAACGTCCAGCTGATGCAAATGACCCCTGCTCTCTAAACCTCTAAATGAACTTTGTGAAAACTCCACTGAATGATCCTGAATCAGATCAACGTTACACAGAGTGCAGCAGCTGATATACCACACAGAGCACTTCAAACATTACTAATATTAAAACACAATGAAATAACAAACATTTTTAACCAATCAACCAACATACTGACACATTTAAAGCACATCATGAGCTGTGCGTGGGTTTTCCTAAGAAGAAAGAGGTCGATGACAGAATGCATTTTTCATGTCTTCACATCATCATGTCATGTGGTTTTTGTAATGTGTGATGTTTGTGTGTCTGACAGGATCTGGGTTTATCACAGTTGGATAAATGTATACTCATATATGGATATGGTACAGCTCTACTGGAAGTTGGTCAGCCGGAGGTAAGCGAGCACAGATGAAGCGCTCACACATCTTTCTTGTTATCTCATGGTGATGAACTCTCTTGTGTCTTCTGCTGAGTAAAGGAACTGGGTGAAGCTCGGAGGTTGTTCACCAAACTCGAGTCGTCAGAAAGACAGTTTCAGTCACTGGTGCATTATGGGATGGGTAGAGTTTATCTGAAAGAGAACAGGTGAGTGTGTGTGTTTGTGTGTTTTCCGTGTGTATAGGTTTTAAAGCGCACTCTCATGTTGTGTGTGTTTTGTGTTTTAGATTTGCTAAAGCTCTTGAGCACTTTTCTAATGCGCTGCTAATAATTCAGAGACACATCACACCTGGAAAACTGACCTGGCCAACAACTAGAGCATTACTGGAGGAAACGCAACCGGCCTTTTTACAGGTGTGTAGGATTCAGGAGGGTTTAACAGAAGACATGTATTTTTCACTTAAGAAGGATGATTGACTTAAAGCCATCCACAGTCTGTGAGGATGAAGACATTTGACTCCGTGCTGGTTCATTCCTGTGGCCACAGACGGGTAATGTTCCCTCAGATAATCTCACCGATGTTCACCCCAAACCTTTCTTTCCCGCAGGAACGTCTGGAGAACCTTGTAGACACGTGCACGTTTCCACCTAAACCTGATGCTGTCTGCTGTCATTCACACTGTTTGACCCATTCTTTTCAAATCTACTTCAGTGATCCAGACTTTAAGGTGATTCACACGACGTGACAGATAATAAGAATCAAGAAGAGCTGTTGGTATGATGATGATGTGTTTGCAGGGTTTTATTCAGCTGATCTGCTGTCAGAAGTGCAGAGTTGAGTTTCATATGACCTGCTGGAAGAAACTCAAAAGTCTTTCATTCACAGATAAGAGCGACAAGGTCAGACAGACACTCCACACGCTGGCTTTATGAGAACCTTGACTTGAGTACAAGAGAGTAATAGCAGCGTTTGTTTTTGTGTGGCAGGATTTTCTACAGGATCAGTGTTTTACTCCCGACTGTGAAGGTCAAATCTGTCACATTGTAATATTTGGCTCAACGGGGCTCATAAAGTGTGAGGTGAGACGCACGCTCAAACAGTCACGTCTCCTGTTTTTATTGGCTTACTAAATGTTATATTTTAATCTCTCAGTTTGAAACGGCTATTCCTAAAACCCGACCGAGTGGGCGAATGAAAATCAGACAGCCATGTACAAGGTAAGGTTTATTTCAGTCGCTGTCAACAAAGCGTTTTTTTTTACGGATTTTAATCTGTTTCTCCTTTTATTTTTACAGTATTAAGAAGTTGAAATCTAAAAACGATCGGAAGCTTAGACAAAAACAACACAGGCTGGCGGCCCGTGCTGACCATCAAGATGAAAATGACGTTATAGCTGCAGACGTTCCCGCAAAGAGAGGTGAACATATGTGAACGTGTACATGAAACAGATTGTTCCAGAGCTTTAGAGAGCAAAAATAACACTGTGTGTGTGTGTGTGTGTGTGTGTGTGTGTGTTTTTTGTTCTTCCAGCGACACCCAAACATTCTTTTATTGTGGATCCTGTTTTACATCAAATTCATGAAAACAAAGAACTTTTTAAAGAAGAGTCTGGGAATATTTCTTGTGTTCTGGAGCATCTACAGCCCTGGCTGGATTTGTATGACACGAAAGGACATGAGAGCGTGTTAAAGGGCTTTAGAGAAGATGTAACGCTGTCAGAGCTGGTTGATGTTCTGCTGGAGGCCAGTAACCGTGTGTGGGTGCGAGTTTTCATCGAGTCGATGGACTCGTGGCTTCATATAAATCCCAGATTACAGCAGTGGGCTCATCAGCTGGACAGCGCAGGTATGTTGGTGTTTTATGTGTAAAGTCGGGTTGTTTTGTCTGAGGGATTTAACAGATTGTCATCTCTTGTGTAGGTCTGAAGGCGGCCGAGTCCTTCATCAGCCGGTATTCTTCTCACTTACAGCAGCTAGACCTGCAGCCACTGCTCACGTTTGCTCCCCTGAAGAATGCTCTTCTCAAGACTTTTGACACCATCCAGGAATTATTCAACAGCAATGATTTTACTTTAATGGAATATCTAAGACAGGCTCCGGCCAAGGACGCGCGTCTGTTTATTTGGGCTCTAGAGTCAGGTCGAGAGCGATACCAGTCCTGTCACTTCATTCTTGATCAGTATTTTGAAGACGGTAAGACCCAGTGAAGCATCTCTGAAGGATTCTTTTTGTGTGACATTTCTGTAATTGATTTTCATTCTCTCTCTCTCTCTACAGATGCTGTTTGTTTAGTCATTAAAAAGATGGAGGATGATGAGAACATTGTAAGACTCTGGATTTGTGAGGTGTACACACTGCATCATTGGGATTGAACACAGCTGCAGTAACGCTTCATGTTTGTGTTTCAGAATACCGTATTTAAGAGTAAAACCAGACATCGGAAAAAGAAGCAGAAAGATTCAAAGGTGAGTGATGCTGTGTGTGAGCGTGATGCTGCAGCGAGGGTCTAAACGACGATGATGATGATGTGTGTGTTTCAGTCTGTTGTGCTTCTGTCGGGAATGAGAGGTGGACACTCTAGAGATGAAGATGAGGATGAGGATCTGTTCTCTGAGGACGACCCTTTGTGAGTTCTTTTGAGTTATTTTAGAATGAAACCGACAGTCAGACGTTTGGACTTCATTCATGTTCCTTTTGTTGGTGATTTGATGTTTCAGTTTGTTCCTGAGTGGTGGCGATCCATTCAGCGTTCCCGATCACCTCCGCGGTCAGCTGGCAGAGTTTGAGGAACAGTACTCTGGATCTGCACACAGAAGCTATTATGACAGAATTCTGGACAATAACCCAGATCCCACTAAAGAGAGTTTATATGAGTAAGTGCAGTAACATATGAGCTTTTATCTGTCAGAATCCCTCTTTCAATTGAGCCACAAACTAAACATTTGATATATGTCCTCGTAAAAAGGGTTATGAATAACAGCAGTCTTTTGTGATTTGGTTATTATTCCGTATGCTTCGCCTGGACAAAGAACAGAAAAATAAGCACTTATTCTTTAGGTCATGTTATCTTGATGAAATGAAGAGGTTCTAGAAACGAGCAATGAGAAGCTGTTGTCAGAAGTCTTAGCCGCCTGTTTGTGTTTCAGTTATTTTGCTCAGATTCTGGAGGAACACGGTCCTCTCTGTGCGTCGGATCCGCTGATGGTCGGCGAGTTGGAAAACTTTCCTTTGGAGGTGCGGCAGAAAATCACCGCGGCTGGAGGACTGGAAGCGTTTCTGCTGGAGTCTCTGCGGTTTGCCATGACCGATGATGTGATGGGACTGATGAAACATGTGGTGTCTCTCACAGACCCTTCTCCAGCCTCACAGATGTCCCATCTCAACCCCACCGCTAAAGAATTCTGGCCTCAAACAGATGTTTTGAGTGACGACGGGTCTCACGTTCACGGGGCTTCCTTCGATAGCAGCGCTGAGTCGCTTCTGTCGTTCCCTGTGACCTCTGATTCCATTCTTCTCCCTGATCTGTACTCTCCCGAGGGTCCAGTCGCAGATTTCCCCTTAGAATATGTGTCTGCGCAGTACACAAGCTCTGCCGCTGGAGAGACGAGAGGAGATACTCAGACGGCTGTGAGTGTGCAGGTAAGATGTGTTGAGATGATGGGAACCCTGCTTGCCTGTCTGACCTCTGACCCTGTGCTGTCATCACTTACAGGCTTCTGATGAGACTAAAGATGTTTGCATCAACACGGAGCCCTTAATTCCCTTCGAGGAGAACAATGTGAGTCCTTCATTATCCTCTGTGAACATCTCAGATTTTACACTATAGTCTGTTCAGGAACTTCCATTTCTTTGCATTGTGATGTTATTCTTTTGATAATCAGGTTTTAATGACAAAGTCATTCTGTCTGAAGGCAGTAAATTTACTGAACCGTAATCAGAAGGCAAGCAACAAATACTATTGTGATCTACAAGTACTTCATCCTTTTAATATTTGGATAAGAGCATAAGAAATTGGGGAGAAATTGCTCTTTATTATTCTCTAATGATCATGTTTTATAATTGTCAATGTAAAACATATCTGCAGTTTAAATGTATACACTACTCACAAAAAGTTTGGGATATTAGACTTTCGGGTAAAATGTATGGAAAAATATTCATGCCACAAAGTTCATGCTCGAGTCATATTGTAGTCCTGAAAGAAGAGCATTAAAGGAGAAGCATGCAATGGTCATTTCTTTATCTCAAACAAGTGATTAAAAGAAAAGCGAACAGCAGGTTTAGGGATACCACAACAAAAACTGTGTCCTTGAGCATCAATTACTGCTTGACAACGACGTCTCGTGCGGCTCACAAGTGGACTTCATGACTTTCCACCCTTCTTGAAGGGCTGCCCTCGAATCATTGAGGTGTCACGACCCCCACACGACACTCAGCTGATGCCATAGGTTATCTATAGGGTTCAGGTCTGGAGAACGTGCAGGCCACTCCATTTAATGATTATAAGTTTATGCCGTGAACCTCGCATACTTTAAAGAATGATTGTGATGATTTCTTATAGCAAACATTGTAAACACAACAGCTTACTTCTTGGATTGGACTGCTTCGTATGACTTTTGAACATGCTGAAGTGTTTCCAGAACAGTGTTCCTTATGCATCAGACGTTAATGCCGGACTACAATGACTGGATTGGTGATGTCATTCAGGAAGTATTGGCTTGTCCCAGTATCATTCACAAGGTGTGGGGCAGTTCTCTATTGACCTGACTAACGCACCCCCTCCAAAGGCTTCTGATGTCACCTTGTTAGTGAACAGCATGCTGCAATAAGCATTGAGACACTGAACCGTGGACTTGTGAATTCAAAAGAGAAGAGAAGGTGTAAAGAAGTTCACCTGTAAAGATCATAGTGAGTTTTAGGTGCGTTCTGTTCTTTAACCTGAAGGTCAAACTAACTTTTTGTGAGTAGTGTATAATGGTCCCAGAGTGTTCTTTTCTTACTTGGGGTCAAATACATCAACCCATCAAACTGATGTGGTTTTCAGGGTGACATGACGCAGATGGAAAAAGAGACGCTGTGTCTGTCAGAGAAGGTTGAGCAGATGAAGGCAGATGTTGATGATGTTCAGCTGAAGAGAGGAGAACTGATGTCATCGCTGCAGGAGGCACTGGAGAAGATCACACACCGAGCGCAGGTACTGTACTTCACCTAACATCAGTCAGAAACATTTACAGCATCACTTCAGACGTGTGCTTGTCTTCAGATCGCTGCCGCAGAACTCGCCCTGTTCCAGCAGAAACTGGAAGACGAGGTGAAGAAAGACCAGCAAGAGAAAAGAGAAAACCAGGAAACCCTGAAGATGCTGAAGATGAACATCAAAGACCTCACAGATACAAATGAAACGTGTGAAACCCTTTCTGTCAATCATACATAATACCACAACAGACTGACACGTGATGACATGTATGTGTTTGTGATCAGTTTTAACAGAGACATCCGGCACAGAAATAAAGAATATCAGACAGAACTGGAGCGTTGCCTGGATGTCAGGTGAGTTTGAATCTGTGGGTCAGCAGCAGAGTTTGTCATCATGTGCTGACACAGTTGTGTGTGTTGTGCAGTAACCAGTGTGCAGCCGAGCGGATGAGTCTAGAAGATGAAAGCAAGCGTCACAGAGACGCGTGTGTGAGGGACCAGAGAAGATCTCTGACGGCTCAGGTGATTATATCGCGGGTGAGTTTGATGTTGATGATGGGTTATCACTAACTTGTCACTGTGATGTGCAGCTGTCAGTCCTTCAGAGTCAAAAAGATCACGGCCTGCGATGTCTGCGAGCTCGACTGTTTGAAGGGATGAGTGTGGTGAAACACATGACGGAGGCGTCGCACAGGTAGGCCAGCGTCGAGCGTGCTGTTCAAGGGCTCTGTTGAACTGTTGTCATGTGACCTGATGCTGTGTGTGCTGCAGTTTCCCCCCTGCTGTGCTGCTGTCAGCCATGGATGACTGGAAGAGATTTGTGTGTGACGTTGAAGACAAAATCAAGGGCACTGAGGTGAAGCTCCTTCTGTTTACACCAAGTGCCACGATGGAAACTAGTTTTCCTAACTTGATTAGTTATCCTAATAGTGCATTTCACTCGTTTTTGTCTAATAAATACAGCACTGTACTACTCAATACTGTTCCCTGCCAAACTACCAGTGAAGAGATTTCTTTTGTTTGTAACCAAAGAAATGTTTTCGGATGTTGTGTATTTGATGTCACAGTTGGAGTCCTCACTTTGTTCTTCACACAGATGGCGTTTGATTCTCGGATGAATGAAGTAAAGAATGGCACCAGACTGTGTTCACTGTCACCCGTGTCTGTACCAAGCCCCCCTGCACCCCCCCCTGCACCCCCCCCTGCACCGGTAAGAGATGCTTGAAACTGACAGTGTTTGTCAGCAACTAGTTGAGCTGAGGGTTAGTGGAGCATTACTGAAGTGAGTCACATGATTGTTTGCTCTCTCCTGCAGGGGATGTTTCCTGCTGCTCTGCAGCAGTCCCACTACACACACATGCCCCGCCGAACCCCCACACCCACGGGGCGCAGCACACCTCAGCCCTCAGAGAAACATCCGGAGGAATCTTCGGTCAGAGCAGCTAACGGCCAGCAGCACCTCACTGTGTATGAGCGGATGCTGGAGCGGCTCAACGGGATGTTTCCTCATTATAACAGGTGTCTTTCCTCTCTGTTTCTGAGGAAGGCTGCACTTCACATGACTGTTGTTGTAACGTTTTGTGGCTGTTGGTTTCCTATCTAGGCTGGTGTTGAATAAATTCATCCAGGAGGTGCGTTCAGCTAACGGAGGTACTCTTAACCCCTTGACCTATGATGATGTCATCAACAGAGTTGCGCAGCTGATCCTGGACCATCAAGAGAACATGCGGGTGCGTGTGCGCTACTCTGTCGTATTCTTACAGATGTTTTTACTGCGGTTTAATAATGCGGTTTGTTGATGTGAAGGAGCACATGAACTTCGTGGTTGGCGACCTGAGTGACAGGGTCCCTCACAACTCCACTGGGTCTGAAAACTTGACCAGGGCCTCTGGAACACCCCCAATGACACAAGTGTGGAGGAACGTGTCGGAAAAACATCGCAACGCTGCGCTGGCTGTAGGAGATTTTGACTTGCAAAGCTACTCTTACTGTGTTTGTAGATTTAGATGAATAAGCAAGAAGAAACATGATTTCTGTGTAATTGTGTATGTTTGACTAAGAAACTATCATGTGTCTTCTGTCAGCTGAACATGGAGGACCCGTGTATCATCTGTCATGAGGACATGAGCGCTGAAGACATGTGTGTGCTCGAGTGTCGCCACAGTTTCCACAGACAGGTCAGAACCTGTTCTCCCTCTTAACCTGATGTCCTGACACTTTAATAAGCTTGTTGATGGAGCGTGTGTGTGTGTGTGTGTGTCTGTATGCGTTCAGTGTATAAAGTCATGGCTGAAGGAACAAAGCACGTGTCCCACATGCAGAGAACATGCGCTATTACCAGAAGATTTTCCTGTCCTTCCCGGGAAACATCGTAAGAGTCACGTGTCTGCAGCCGCACACACTTCCTGAAACCTTAATAGTCCCACTGGACCAACTGTACGTCTATTTCACTTTCTCTTAAATTCCATCAAATCATCTGTTCTTGAACACGCATATAACATGTTCTGTTTTTACATTGAGTGCAGCTGTGGACCAATTGATTATTTTCATTCCAGTCACACTAATAAAGTTCCATCACCTAACCTCTAGAGAAAAAGATTTTATCCTTCAGCTTTTACCTTTTATTGCATTTTGTCTCTACATTTTACTTCATTAAAACATTTAATTGAAGAAAAAAATGTATCTTGTGTAAATGTGTGGATGTACATCTTGGTACCATTAGCCTCCAAAAACAATCAAACGACAAAGCAGGTGTTTTATAGATTTTATTTGGAGGAATTTACTGTATGTAGTGACATATCATCTCACAAGTGACCAGAAGCACCATCTGTCACAGAACTAAGCGACTTCATATTAACAGTAACAACAAAAAAGTTTGAACAGATTCTGCAATAAACACACATGAAGCTCTTGACTTAAACTCTCACCAACTTCAGAGGGAAGTTTTCTGTTATCAAATGATCATCATGAAGAACAATCACGATATTCACCTCAAACTCTAGAAGAGAAAATACAATGAGAAAGGGTTAAAAACATTTGAAAATAAAGATCATGCTAAATATAGGTGTGTTTGGACACAGGATCTGTAGGATGATTTGTGTATTTTGTAAATATGGGTTACTGCTTACCGACTTTAAAGTTGGTGGTTTCAAGCGTGGGACAGGTGAAGAGTCGGGGAAAAACCATATAGATGGGGATGGAGAGACCGTGACAAACATCACCTTCAGCGATCTGAATGTTCTGTATTTCTGTGGCGTCTCTGGCGTATCCCTCCGCACAACCTTAACACACACAAGAACAATGTTCTGTTTAAGCGGAAAACAATTCAATCGGCTCGTCCCCCGAGCATGATCTGATGTGCTGTAAGGTCTCGTGTATTTCTCACCACACGTCTCCACTCTGACCAGCTGCAGCTCAATGCTTTTGATGATGACCTCTGAATTCTCCACCACCAGCTCGCCGGTCAGAGGTCGCGTGATCACACAGGTGCTGGCGTCCAGGTGACCTCTGATCAGGAACTTTGGTAATGATGTTCTCTGCAGGACACAAATCACAAACGTGAGGAGACCTCCAGAGATGAGACGCTAGTGAGATGTTCTGCTGTACCTCTCTCACATTCTGCAGCGTGTCTGGTGTGATGGTGAAGTCCACCGGGTTGAGCTGCACCTTTGACTTCTGTGGCTGGACAATCATGTTTCTTTCATTGAAAGCTTCTGCTGAATCAATATTTGATATATTTGAATGTGAGAAACACTGACCTGAGAGTGCACCATAAACTCACAA
The DNA here is from genome assembly GCA_029783895.1 of Triplophysa bombifrons. NCBI lineage: Eukaryota > Metazoa > Chordata > Actinopteri > Cypriniformes > Nemacheilidae > Triplophysa > Triplophysa bombifrons. The sequence continues at coordinate 346,297 of JAPMJR010000040.1, read as the reverse complement.
GTCTTGCTCAAGTCTTTGGCCAGCAGCGAGCGTCTCATATCACAGCGAAGTGTGTACTGCCCGACACAACAAATACACAATTCATCTTCACTAACTATAGACATTACACAACACAACTGTGCCAGATGCGAGACAATTATATCTAAACTTTTGATGACGGAGAAGTGTGTTTTTTGAGAGGGTTCACCTGTATGTTGACAAAGACACCGTGGTATGTCTCATACAAGACTCTGTTGCCTTTGGCCTGCAGTGGAAACTCGAAGGGGATTTCAGTTTTACCTCCTGGAACTTTCCCTGCTTTTACTACCTCAAAGTTACTGGATACTAACTGAATGGGCTGAAGATGAGACGGGTGGACATAAGTACAAAAGAAACATGCAATGCTCTGTGTGTGTGTGTGTGTGTGTGTGTGTGTGTGTGTGTGTGTGTGTGTGTGTGTGTTTTTCTCTCACTTTGACAGAGTTGTAGAAGGCTTCAAACACTCCAACACTTTTTGAACTCAGCTGCAGGTTCACCAGCCCCTCCATACTGAGAGAAATCCCCTGATGCTGGAGCGCATCTCTGCTGCTGATGACCACAACACCCGACAACAGCTCCTGCAACACACACACACATGAGCAGAGCAGCAGACAACACACACACATGACCACAACACCCGACAACAGCTCCTGCAACACACACACAGATGAGCAGAGCACCAGGCAACACACACACACACACACACACACATGACCACAACACCCGACAACAGCTCCTGCAACACACACACAGATGAGCAGAGCACCAGACAACACACACACACATGAGCAGAGCACCAGACAACACACACACATGACCACAACACCCGACAACAGCTCCTGCAACACACACACACATGAGCAGAGCACCAGACAACACACACACACATGAGCAGAGCAGCAGACAACACACACACGACCACAACACCCGACAACAGCTCCTGCAACACACACACACATGACCACAACACCCGACAACAGCTCCTGCAACACACACACATGAGCAGAGCACCAGACAACACACACACACACACACATGACCACAACACCCGACAACAGCTCCTGCAACACACACACATGAGCAGAGCACCAGGCAACACACACACACACACATGACCACAACACCCGACAACAGCTCCTGCAACACACACACATGAGCAGAGCACCAGGCAACACACACACACACACACACACATGACCACAACACCCGACAACAGCTCCTGCAACACACACACACACATGAGCAGAGCACCAGACAACACACACACACACACACACACATGACCACAACACCCGACAACAGCTCCTGCAACACACACACACATGACCACAACACCCGACAACAGCTCCTGCAACACACACACACATGAGCAGAGCACCAGGCAACACACACACACACACACACATGACCACAACACCCGACAACACACACACACACATGAGCAGAGCACCAGACAACAGCTCCGGCTAAACACACACACACACACACACATATATGACCACAACCCCCGACAACACACACACATACATACATACACATACACACACACACACACACACACACACACACACACACACATGAGCAGAGCACCAGGCAACACACACACACACACACACACATGACCACAACACCCGACAACACACACACACACACATGAGCAGAGCACCAGACAACAGCTCCGGCTAAACACACACACACACACACACATATATGACCACAACCCCCGACAACACACACACATACATACACACACACACGCACACACACACACTCGCACACACACACGCACACACTCACACACACACATACACACACACACACACACACACACTCACAACTGCAGTTTCGTTAGAAGATGATTTATTCAGCACAAACTCGCCAGAGTGTTTATTATTCGACATGTGTTATTATAATGTCTTACCCCTTCATGATAAACTTTATTTGCTCGTTTCAGTCTGATGTCCAGAGAAACGCTCATCTTCCCTCTCGAGTCTCTTCCTGTATCGCCGTCACGTGCTCGATGACGTCACATCGATGAGCGCATGTTGCGCGCTCTAACCCTAACTCTGAATTATTCAATAACTTCGTATTAGACACACAAATAAATACAAATGTCTGCTTCATTGAAACTATGCTGTTGCAGTCGTTCCTGCATGTGTGTGTTACAGGCGAACAGATACGCGTTTCGTTTCTTTGTTTTATACAAAGTCTGTCTATGTTCACGAAGTCCTGTCCCGCAAATACCTTCGCTTTCGCTACGCCCTTTGATACGTAAAATTGATTGGCAGTTTCCATGACAACTGCGCGAAGGGTTTCTGCGTCATGAGATCATCCGGGAACTTCAGTGTGTGATTGACAGTCGTCATGGAAACGTTCTCACTCGGCTTCCATTTTGTTCCTTACTTTTCTTCCTTCGCAAGACTGACACCTGGCTCGCGCGGCGCGTGATAACGCTCGATAAATCAATAACCGACCGTTATCGCGTCGTATTGATGATTAGTGGCGCCACGCGGTGAATTCTGCTCGCGAGTGCGACGGGCCGCTCCTGCGCGCGGGTTCGGAGCGCGCGCGCCATTTTGTCCAGCGGCCGCGGCGCGCGCGCATGATGAGTGAGTGACGGACGGACGGCGGGACTGCTGCGCTGCGGAGCGCGCCGACGCTCACCGAGAGGCGCTCTTTATTTCTCTACGGTTCTGTGGACGCGGAGCTGAGCGGCAGGTCTTTCGGTCGGACGCCGCGTGGAAGCGGATTCTCGAGGAACGAGCGTGGATTTATTCAGAAGGATTTTTTTCGCTCTCGTCAGAAAGAGGCGCGCGCGACACGGTGAGTGATGACGGCTAGCCGCGGCTAACGGTTAACGTTAGCTACTTTCACCGTTCTCGCACGCACCCACACACGCGCACGCATACACTGGCCGCGGCTTCTTCCGTTTGTTTCGGGCAAGGCGCGAGCCGCTGTGTGGTTTTTCGTAGCGGCTGCTGTTTGCGCGAGCGTTCGGGCTTCGTTACGTTACAGGCCCGCGCTGTTAGCGCTCAGTATGCTAACTTCAGTATGAACAAGTCAACGCGACCGTTCCACTCTTCATTCGTTTGCTTCTCAACATCTTGATCGTGTCGATCATCCTCATCGCCGCGTGTGACTGACGGCTCGTGGAACTGTCACCGTGGGCTCGTTGTTTGCTCGCTGATGTTGTCTAGTTAGCTTTTGAGGCTAATGTGGCTAGTGTTTTGACAGCTTTGATTCTCTTCATGTGCGTGACCGAGATTTACAGAATCAAAGCTGCACGAGTCATGACAGTGAACGCACACAGACACACAACACTTGACAAGAGTTACAGGAGTTTGTGTTGTGTTTACTGTTCACCTGCAGTGTCATACACATCATCTGTTAGTGAGTTTGTGTGTTGTGTCGTTGACATTGTGCGTTATTCACAGTGTCTGCTTAGTGCTTTATTCTCGTGTGTGTCTCCTGACAGATCTTCACCAATGGTTGTGCAAGTTGAAGAGAAACTCAAACATCTAAGACTGCAGAAGCAGCTGAGACATCAGGGCTCTTCTCACCTGGAAACCACTCGCTAGTCAGTTCAGGTAAATCCACATCATCTCTCTACAATAGCACCGTGTCACACTGTGTGTGTGTGTGTGTGTGTCTAGTCTGATGATTGTGTGTTTGTGTGCTTGTAGAGGGCTGTGGTTTGCAGATGGACTCCCCTGTCACAATGATATGAGATTTGTCAGAAGACGATGCATACAGGTGAGCTGTGAACAACACTTATTTACATGAGGTTACACATCTGAAGTGCATGTGTGTGTGTGGATATAGTGTTTATTATTTACACCATAAAACTTATACACAGAACGTTGTGTTATTTTATACACTCACACATGTATTAGTGTTTTAGATGAATAAAACACACTGCAGACGTGTTGGTCAACTCTACATGTGTCCAGGAACACCACACACACACACACACACACACACACACACACACACAGGTTCCTCAGCCGAGAGCTTTTCTGTCAGCAAATACTGTGTTAAACTGTGCTGGGAAATGTGTCAAAGTGCAATTCAATTTCATGCCTCTTACCCGTTTTCCTATTGGATGAAGCCTCAGCGCTTTGCCCTAGCAACAAAAGTGGGTTATTTGCATACCCTTTCCTGATTGGCTGTCGCTTTAGCTCTCTGGCCAATGGCGTAGCATCTTCCTGGTGGTAGGCTATGGTAATGAGACACTGTTGCTGGGCTTGTGAGCGCTGGTTACCAGTGTGTGTGTGTGTGTGTGTGTGTGTGTGTGTGTGTGTGTGTGTGTGTGTGTGTGTGTGTGTGTGTGTGTGTGTGTGTGTGTGTGTGTGTGTGTGTGTGTGTGTGTGTGTGTGCGCGCGCCTGCGCTGCATTGTGTGTTTGCTGGTGAGAGAGAAATCTGCACCAAACTCTCTCACTCTTATTGTGTTTTCAGTTTGTGTGTTACATCCTCGGCTGTAGAACTGCACACACATTTATATCAGTTTACTCACTAATACTGCAGCTGTGTAACTGTAATATATGTGTGTGATGCTGAGTCACAAACACACATCATCTCTCGTGTGTGTGTGTGTGTGTGTACACATCTAAACGGAGGTTTTTAGATCGTTGGTGTTTCTCTGCACCGTTACGTCTGTTAAAGCACATGCTGAAAAAGAGCTTCAATGACAAGCAAAGGCACTGTTTTCTCAGGTGTCACATGTCTTCATTCTGCCTGTTTATTGGTTGAGCTTGTGTGTGTGTTGTAGGAGGAGAGACCTCAGCATGCAAACCCTCCTCTGTCCGGCTGGCTCCCTCGTTTTCTTTCCATTCGGCCGGTGTGCAGATGGATGCGCAGACGCCCCATTCTCACCCGCCGGTCAGCGATGGTCACCCGCAGAGCGCTGACCAATCAGGCGCTGCGCTGCCGTACACCTCGCAGGCCCCCCAAGCCAATGCCGCCCAGGTACACACTCGGGTGCGCGCTGTCTCACTCGGTGCTGCCGTGCGGCGTTGACTCGTCTCACGGCTGTGTTGTGTTGCAGGTAACCGCTGATATGGTGATGTTACAGAGGCGGATGCCTCAGTGTTTCAGAGATCCGGCGACTGCACCCTTACGGAAACTCTCCATTGAACTGATCAAAACCTACAAACACATCAATGAGGTGCGCCTGTTTCTCAAACTCAAACTTTGTTCTGTGTAGCCTAATCACTGGAGAATCATAGTAGAACACACATGTTTGCGTTTATTAAAAGAAACAAACACTGGACAGCTTGAACTGGCTCTTCAAGTGTTTGGCTATTTTCTAAGTCATTTGCGATGTGATGAATTATTTCCAGGTTTACTATGCAAAAAAGAAGCGTCGTCACCAACAGGGTCAAGGGGAGGACTCGAGTAACAAGAAAGAGAGGAAAATATACAACGACGGTTACGATGACGACAACTTTGACTACATAGTTAAAAATGGCGAGAAATGGATGGACAGATATGAGATTGACTCTCTGATAGGCAAAGGTTCATTCGGTCAGGTTAGTCTCTCCGTCACATCCCACCTGACGTCTCTCTGTACTCCAGCATTCCACTGAAATAGTTAGTTTGTCTCCCTCTGCTGGCAGGTGGTGAAAGCGTATGACCGTGTGGAGCAGGAGTGGGTCGCCATCAAGATCATCAAGAATAAAAAAGCTTTTCTGAATCAGGCTCAGATCGAAGTCCGACTGCTGGAGCTCATGAACAAACACGACACTGAGATGAAGTACTACATTGGTAATGCTTTTATGACACACTGTCTCTGATGGGACAAAGTGCTTTTATAAATATTTTCACACTGAATTGTTGAAGTCTTATCTGGTCTGATTATCATCCAGGAGTGTTGTATTTGAAGTCCGAACGGAATTAAAGCTGGTTTATTGATGTTTTGGATGACGATCACACAGTGTCCATAGGCCTGTCACCGTAATGAAATTAGGCTAACCTTTAATTGTCTTTTTCCGGCTTTGAAACGACCATATTGTTCTGAACATAAGACTGTTTATATTTTCTCTTAAAAAATGGGGTCAACTTATATTTAAGGTCCAGAATTTACATGTCAATAATTCTGCTGCCAAATAGTTGTTAAAGAAGTTAGATCAGGAGTGAGTTGTTAAAATTACAGTCACAGAAAAGCTGTAGTGGTTTTCTCACTTGCAAGACTACAATCTAATTAGACTTCTATGTTAATGAAATGTTGGCATGCTGAGATTCTCTTAAATGACGTTCATTTGTACTGCAGGTTTTTATGGTATATGCTTTAAAGTTTTCTTTAAGTTTAAATTTTTTGGTACATTTGAGCAGTGTTGTCATCCTTCAGTGATGATATCTACAGGCACTGCAGCTCCCCCTTGTGTCTTCTAGAGAGATATGCAATAACTGCATTGATCTTAAACCCTCTGGATAAGGTCAAACAATCACCATGACGATGATTAAATAATGGTGACAGCCTGAATGTCCATGTGAAAGAGACTGACAACAACACCCATCAGTTCCCTCAGTGTTTTATTGTGCTGCTGTGGGTTGTTTGTCTGTTCATGTCATCGTGGCCTTTTTCTCTTTCCTCTAGTTCATCTGAAACGCCATTTCATGTTCCGGAATCACTTGTGTCTGGTCTTCGAGATGTTGTCCTATAACCTGTACGATCTGCTGAGAAACACAAATTTCCGCGGTGTGTCTCTGAACCTGACGCGCAAGTTTGCTCAGCAGCTTTGCACCGCGCTGCTGTTTTTGGCCACTCCTGAGCTGAGCATCATCCACTGTGACCTCAAACCCGAGAACATCCTGCTCTGTAACCCCAAGAGATCTGCCATCAAGATCGTGGACTTCGGCAGTTCCTGTCAGCTCGGACAGCGGGTGAGACTGCCGTCTTACTTTGAGCAATAACTGAAAGTGTTTGAGTTTGCGTGTGACAGCGTCTCAAGAGCACCATCAGTAATGTTCCTGTGACGCATTTCTCTTTAGATATACCAGTACATCCAGAGTCGCTTCTACCGCTCGCCGGAGGTGCTGCTGGGAATGCCGTATGACCTGGCCATAGACATGTGGTCTCTGGGATGTATTCTGGTGGAGATGCACACTGGAGAACCTCTGTTCAGTGGAGCCAATGAGGTACGTCTCAGACACTCTCACGTTTAGTCTCCGGTCAAAGACTAATATGATCACACACACAACCAGTAGAACCATTTAAGTGGATGCCTAGGGGTCTCATTTATAAAACTCTGTGTAGATTTCACCCTTAAATGCGGGGTAACAATGTGTTTCATGCGCTCTGACTTCTGTACACTGTTGAACGTTCTGGCTTCAAGGTCAAAAAAACTATTGACGGTATGACCTACTATTTCTGTGCTCAATTTCCCCAATCAATATTGTTTCATTCAATTAAAGATCGATTTAAATCAAAGAATTTTGTGTGTACCCTTGATCATTGTTAGAAATGTTTTGAGTTTCAATAAACATTGCCATAGAACTCACAATCCCCCTCACACTCCTCACTATCATTTAAACATTAAAACACACAACATGCCACACTGCAAAGTGTTTAAAAGCAGCACATGCACTAGAAATAGATCTTCTTCTAGACATCACTTATGTGCATAACTCCATTAATAAGAGTGAAAAACAACATCAAATGTGTGTTAAAAAGAGAAAACCGAGTTTAAATGATCCTGCCTGTGTTAAGGCTTCACTCACACCAGTAAAGAAGGATGTTCTCATGCTCAACTCACACATGACCTATGATATAGATGGAAATGAAATGTGTTTGAGGCATTCATACTTCGAATGCTTCTTCTCACATTTACTTTCTGTAATCTGACTTGAGTTCACCCTTGTCTCCAGAATGGGTTAGAGTCTGCTTTCAGGTGCACATTCTCCCGTCAAGTATGTTTTTACACAGTAGCGTTTTCAGACCCATTTTGTGTGTACACAACCTTTATAAATGAGACCTCTGGTGTTTTATGCATCAGGGTCATTGAAGGCTTTCAGCTTGACATGTTTCCCAAAAGAATTAACTTCAGACCGCTGCTTGAGATGAATACAGTGACATGGATTGTGGTGTCCTCATGTGTCCATTCAACATGATAACCGGATGAACGTTGTTGATTATAAAGGAAAAGGTTCCTGTTCGCTTTCGTCGAGCAATTAAACTGCAGTGCTCTTATTCCTTTTTTTTTTTTATTGCAGATCGACCAAATGAACAAAATTGTGGAGGTTTTAGGCGTCCCTCCCAATCATATTCTGGAACAGGCACCTAAAGCCAGAAAGTTCTTTGAGAAGATGTCTGATAGCACGTGGTGTGCAAAGAAGACCAAAGATGGCAAAAGGGTGCGTGTGATTTTGATTTTCCATCATATGACTCCGTGTGTTTCTTTCTGTGATGTTGATGTTTTTTCCTCTGTCGTGTGCAGTATAAGCCCGCAGGCTCTCGAAAGCTGCACAACATTCTGGGTGTTGAAGCTGGTGGACCGGGCGGGCGGAGAGCTGGCGAGTCGGGTCACGCCGTCGCCGACTACCTTAAGTTCAAAGACCTAATCTTGCGGATGCTGGACTACGACCCCAAGTCTCGCATCCAACCGTATTACGCGCTGCAGCACAGTTTCTTCAAGAAAACTGCAGACGAGGGTACGAACACTAGCAGCAGTGTGTCCACGAGTCCAGCGCTGGAACAGTCGCAGTCTTCTGGCACCACATCCAGCACCTCCTCCAGTTCAGGTGAATCTATGGACTTGATGAATGCGCAGCGGCTGCAGTCCGGCGCTGACTCTAATCACTGTGTGATTGCAGGAGGTTCTTCTGGAACGAGCACGAGCGGCCGAGCACGCTCTGACCCAACCCATCAGCACCGGCACAGCACAGGAGGCCATTTCAGTGCTGCGGTGGGCATAGACTGTCACAACCTCTGCCCGCAGGTACCGATCACACTGTTACACAAACATCCGCTCACATGCTTACTGTGAAACTGTGTGTGCATATAAACTACATGAAGAGAAGTGACGTTTATGTCCTGCGGTGTCTGTGACCTGCTGTGGACACTCAGTGTGTAAAAGCGGTGATGTAAAGATCACAGTGTTACATTTTCATTTGTCTGAGCATAAAGAGTGCTGTTTCTCAAGTTATTCTTGTTGATGGAAACTCTTTAGGCACAGTTACATCACAAAACCTTCAATACACACGTCCAGTAAAAGTGACAAACTGTGAAAAAACTCAGAAGGGAATTTAAAGCTAGTGACAGATGACGTGTATATAGATTTCTGTTTAAAGGGATACTCCACCCAAAAATAAAGATACTGTCATGAATTAAGCCCCCAAGTTGATCCAAACCTGTCTTTAACCTTTGGACTGTTGAACACAGAGAAAGATATTTGGAAACATGTCCAAATGTCCAAACCCTCCCCAGTCCTTTCTGGGGAGGGTTGTTCATATTGACCGTTAACTGATGGTAAAAATTTTGACCGATTAATACCAGTTAAATACCACAAAAGCTATGTGAATTTTTTTAAGTTAAATAATAATACCTTTTTTTATAGTCATAATAATTCAATAATACGGTTTGAAATAACATACATGTGCACTGGCAGCCTTGCTCAAGCTCAAGTTGGTTGTTTTGTAGATGTGAGAATTGCGCTCACAACGTTCTGTGACATTCTCTGTCCTCCCGGCGTGAGCTCAGTAAAGCAAAGCTAATAGCAGAGCTACTGGAAGGCAATTTCAGTGCTAGCCTTCAATTGATCCTTTACATAAACTCATCTCATGATGCTTAGCATCGGCAGCCTCCCGTGCGTGGAAAGGAGGAGAAAACTGTGCGACCCGTGGTTTTTCTGCTGCCTTTTAGACGTGATGTAAAAAAAATAGTTGTATCTGTAAATAATAATTCTGATGTTTTGCGCGGTTAAAGCAGATCGAATTTATGTTTAGCTATGTTTAGCAACATTTATGTGCCAAGTGCCCTCTTTGGATATTAATCCTGGTGTGTCATCTCTGCATTCCCACGACATCTGTGCCATCTGAAAGGCTGTCAAGAGTCATCACAACACGCACGCATGTTACTTTATTAAATCAAAACTAGCCAATCTTTGGATTGACGAAGACCTGCTATTTTTATATGACGAAAAAACTTTCTGATTTATGACTTTTTTGTTTTGTCATAATTTTTCTTGCCTGATTATTTTATGCTTTGGATTTATATTATTTTAGTTTTTCTCCATTGTCCTTAACGCTGCAGGTTCATGAAAATGTGATCATATGTGAATGCAGGGGCTGTTGTTGATCCATTTGTGATGCTGCTGTTTGCGTGTTAAAAACCTTTAAATAATGTTCAAAGTGTCACAAAACCTTGTCAACTGTAGCTTTGGATCCTCCAGATGTCGTATGTGAAGGCGTATGTGGGCGACAAACACAACCTCCGTAGAACGCAGCCTTCGAAATGAGGCGCATGTATTTTTATTTAATATTCAAATCTTATCAGTTAACGGTTAATGTTGAGATAACGAGCATCGGTTCTCGGATAGGATAATAAACCCAAACGCGCATCCCTATTTCTGGGACATCATTGACTGACTATCATTGAAATTTTTTCTGCTTTACTAAATTCTTCAAAATATCATATTTTGTGTTTGACAGAAAAAAAAGAACCTTTCTGTGGTAGTCAGAAATGTCAGTTGCTAACATTTTTCCAAATATCTTTGGTTGTGTCCAACAGAACAAAGTAATGTACACAGGTTTGGAACAACTTGGGAGCGAGTAAGTCATGGTAGAGTTAGAATGTTTGTAAGGTCACTCGATGAGATGTGAAGAATCGCCCTAACCCTCGGCCTTTGCTTTGTGTGGCAGGCGAGACAAGCGTTCGTGCCGGCCCTGGGGTGGGTCGGAGGAGACGGGCTTCCGCAGGCCGCAGGAGAGACGCATCCCGTCCAGGAGACCACCTTCCACGTGCCACCCCACCAGCCCAAGGCTCTGCACCCCCACTCGTCCCATCATCACCACCACCATCACCTCCATCAACACCCGCAGGGCCCCGCCCGTCCCCGTCCCCGACTCTACTCTCCATCCCACAGCGCCTCCACGCAGGACTCAATGGAGGTGACACACGGCCACCTGTCCATGACCTCGCTGTCTTCCTCTGCCTCGTCTTCATCCACTTCATCCTCGTCCACAGGGAACCACCACCACGCCTACCAGAGCCGCCCGCTGCCGCAAGGGCTGGGCTTCGGGCACAATGGCAGCATGACTTTGGGATTGGGTGCCTTCTCCAACCCACGGCAGGAGACGGGCGTGCCAGGTCAGCCTGCGTATCCCGTGAGCACGAACTCCGGGCCGGGACATTACATAACCGAGACTCACGCGGGCCTGAGACCGGGCCTTGACCGCGAGGAGTCGCCCATGGCGGGTGTGTGCGTGCAGCAGAGCTCGGTGGCGAGCTCCTGACTAGCCTGAGTGCGCTCGCCTTGACACGGAAGCTGCTGAAACGAGACCAGGGCCAATCTCAGATTGACCGCCGGGAGCCACATCATCACCGTCTGCGAACGTTTGACAAGAGGCTTTCTCTGACGTTTGCTTTGGTTTTCTTCTGTTCATTGGATCTCAGTTTTAGATGCTCACCTTCACACTGGCTTTCTCTGGAAGATTTGAGTGTCCGAAGGTGATGGACACAGAATTTCTCCTGAACGCCCATCTCGAGTTCCTCTTGTTCATCTGTTTTTCATGTTGTGCAATTGTGTGCTTTGAGCAGAGCGTTCCCAGAGTGCAATGAGACCCTGTGAGTATGTTCCAGGGCGTGTGTGTGTGTGTGTGTGAGTGACTGTGGCAGTGCTTCTTTAATATGGCCTTATCATTACAGACTGAATAAAGATGAGCTAGACGTTAAAGTGAGAAAAGCTTTCATGTATTTTGAAGTCATTCATCAGAAAGAGAATGGTGATTTTGAGGCCTTTCTTAAATAGAAATCCACCGCTGGGCATCTCTCGTCCACATCCCTCCCTCTCTTAATTTGTGCTTTATCTCATTGCTTCAGCAGCACGTCTGTGTGTGTGTGTGTGCGTGCGTGCGTGCGTGTGTGTGTGTGCGCACGCGCGTTTTAATTTCTAGCCTTTGTGATGCTACTTTACTTTTCTTTGCTTCTTTGTTTTCCGCTTCACGACTATGCTGTGAATTTTACACAAGTTTTATTTTTCTTGTTTGATAATTTATTGTACCAAAGGCGTTTGTTTTTTGTTTTTTATAGATCATAGATGTCTGTAACCAATAATGTAGCAGTTCTGCACTTTGAAGCAAACGTGTGTCGTGTCATGGCAGTAAATGACCGTCAGAACTGGAAGTGTTGTTCAATGTTCCTGGACACCATCGCTTACGAAATTCTGTCGCTCAGTTTTTTTATTTTTCTCTCTCTCTTTTCATTTCCCATCGGTGGCTTTCTGTAGTTTTTGCTCTGGTGGGACGGTGGACACCGCGAGCTGCTCGGCTGGTCCCAGAGCAGCTGGACGGTCAGAGATCACACGCAGGCCAGACACAGGTGCGTGAACGTTGCCGACCAGCGGCGACTCTCACAACGAAAGCAATCCAGGCCCGCTGAGACAGAGGCGCTTTCTGTCTGTCTGTGCGATTGCGAGGGTTCCTAACGGACGCACGGTTCTTTCTAGGGTTCCTGTGGCCGTGGCATATGAAGGGAGTCCATGAAACAGGCTTCAGGTGTTTACTTTGTGACCCCATTTTAATAGCTGAAATAGAATTTATGTACATATTTATATTTTTTTAATAAAGGAAGTTTAGAACTCACTACTTTTTTCCTTATGGTATTTTGAGTACATTTAAGTCAACCTGCAGTGGAAGTTCTACACGCTAGTCAATGGATATCAGTGCTTCCATGCCAAAGTAGTTGATGACGCTAGTACAAGTGCTGTAGGGTGGAGACGGGACGGGACGGGAGGAGAGTAGCTCTTCATACTTCAATATTGTAGACAGGGTATCGCTTGTGGACGTTTCTACGATCGCAAGGACATCGGACGGACGGCGCGTCACATGTTCGTATCTGTTGTTTGGTTTCAGCTCTCTTCATTTGGCACAAGCTTCAGTACGTGAGTCCGTTTGAAAGTCGTGCTGTGGTGGACGGTGACCAACATCTCCAAAGCTCCTGCTACCATTTCAGGCCACAACACTTTATTTTACTCTGGTTTCATCTCTTTCTCTCTCCCGGGTCCCACTTTCCCCACGGCTTCCCCGTCCGGTTCACATTCCCACTCCTCCTTTGGTTCCAGGACATGTAATGATGATGATGATAATGTAAGCAGAACCACTGATGGATATTTGGGATCTTTATCCACAGGTTGTAAGATCAGGACTTTGTGTAAATTAAAGTGTCACTGAAGGGCAGTAATGGACAAACCCTTTGTACTATATTCAAGCGGTCTTATGTATGATTATAAAAAAACAAAGTTACTTAACTTGTATGTGTTCCGCTCTTCTTTCTTTCTGCTCTGCTTCACACAAGAATGTGTGAAGTATATTGTCTTCTGTACAGCTCGATACAGCAAATTTCAAATGAAAGCAACCCTGTTGATCTGAAACATCCAACATTTGATGAAGTTTTATCAACTTTAATCTTTCTTCTTCTTTGAGATCGAGCACATTCGAACAAGTTGAACTTAAGACCACTTCTTGGAGTTTTCAATGCTGTCGACCTCATTTGATGGAATGGGTTTTGGAGATTTTGAATGAATGTGTGTGTGTAGCACTTCACAACATAAATCATAGCTTCACTTCACAGGTTTCATATACATCAATGAATATATCGTTCATTTGAAGGAATGCTAATGGGAATACGCTGACACTATTATGTAAGATGTGAAGTGCAGTCACCGGTTCGGTTTGGTGTGCTGTGTGAGGACACCATGTCTCCTGCTGACGAAGTCACCTCCAAATAGAGGCTTTTTTTCTCTCTCCTGTTGGAGAAGTTAGTGTCTCGGGGAAGAGGGTTCAGCCACAATCTTACCTGTCCTCTTCAGGGTCATGGATGTTTTCTCTGAAATCTTTCACATGTTGAGCTCCAGGTCTGTGTGACTGTATCAGGTCACAAGATGGTCGTCAGATACTGAGAACATGAAGAAGTGCTGATGGTTGTGGAGTCAAATACATCTTCTCCGGGTCACACAGAAAGTCTGGTCAGGTACGATCCGCTTGGGATGATTGTGTTAAAGGCAGAGCTGAAATCTACAAGCTGTATTATTCCGTTCAGTAGACATTTTTATTTACTGCATTAAGAACAAAAAAATCTGTCACCCAGCGACTCTTTTAATGAAATGATGTAACATAGATGTTAACTTATTTTTCAGATCAAGTATCACCTTTAATAAGATGGGTTGTTCCAAGTTGCACCTAATTCATATTAAAACACATGAATAAACACTCCAATTAATAGTAAAGCTGAGAATCTTTAATTCTTAATGATTACATACACCTCGTCCTTCAATTCTAATTGAATCATAACATTTATAAGTTGTTTTCAAACTAAAGTACATGTTTTATTTCAATATTTCAAGTTAGTCAGCATCGGCTACAAAACACGTGTCTGTGGTGCACAGTGAACAGGGCTCTGTAAAGGACTTTTATGGGAGATTTATAAACTTTGTTGGGACATTGAGAAAGACTATAAACACATATTAAAGACAGACAATGTAGGAAGAATATTTAACCAAGAAGAGAAGTGTAAATACATGCAGAGAAGAGATGTATCAAGAGATCAGATTATTAGAGACACGTGAGTTATATGGGTCATTCTATAATTAAGGGTACATTTCAAGTCCATTGGTTGTATTTATCATTTTTACTGAATATTTACTTCAAGCAATGATCACTTTTATATTTGGGAACATTCCTCTTTATTTCATGCATAAAAGTCAACCAATTCCAAGAGTTAATTAGGAGAAAATGCATATGCTGTACTGGAAATAACAGTTTTTCTGCTGTCCAATTTGCTAAAAGTCAAGTTTTGCCTTTCAAATTGACACTACAATACATGTTTTTGTATATTATTTTCATCATTATTTGTTAAAAATAATCATTAAAACAAGGCAAATGTATTTTAAAAACTAATTCACTTGTTTATATCTATTAAATTATTAACTTTGTGTGTGTCCGAGAAATCTTTGTCAACTGTGTTACCCATTGACAAAACCCCTATAAATCAGCAATGGTTTGTTCCAAAGTAACATGTGCAACATCATGTGATGTCACGACCTTCAGTGGCCGGAATTTTAAATGCAGTGTGGTAAGTTTCTACTCCTCCTCTTCAATCTTTAATCATTATTATTGTCTACACATAGAGTAGATGAATTGCTCATCAACTGTGTTATCAACATGGTCTTGTGTACTTACTTTAGATATTATATTTACAAAAAGTAGATAAAATGTATAAAAACACTAGTTGATGAAGGTAATGTGGGGACATGTTCAAGGTCTGCAGTTAGCACAAGACCCTAAAATGGAAGAAATGTCAACTGTGTTACTTGTCAACTGTGTTACCCATCAAGTGTAACACAGTTGACAGGGATTAACACGGTTGACAATGTTGGCTGGGTTTCTTGTCATAGTTTATGCCTATATTGAGTATTGTTGATAAAAACACACATTAACTATTGTTATAACACAGTAATGACATGGTAAAATATGAACAAGTGTAATTACATAGTAATAGTTATTTTTTAAAAACATGTGAGGATGTGAAGAAACTGGAAGATGAAATAGACTACAAGTAGGATGAGTTGGAAAGGATTGTTTTGTGAACGAGACTAATGTAGTAAAGTTTTTGTTTGTTTTCTCCATTGTTTCAAGAGAGTTAATTAATTACTTGTTGCTGACACTTGTGAAAATAAAAAGGTTTTATTTTAAAGAAAGGTTTCTCTTTTTCTCCTAATGCATCCTGTCAACCGTGTTACTTCTGTCAACTGTGTTACTTTATCTGTCAATTGTGTTACGTGTGATTTTTGTGTCATAAATCTTTAATTGAAGGCTAAAATGTTATAAAAATGATCAAAAGGACATCTCTAGAGTGAACAGTATTACATG
The DNA here is from genome assembly GCA_029783895.1 of Triplophysa bombifrons. Taxonomy (NCBI): domain Eukaryota; kingdom Metazoa; phylum Chordata; class Actinopteri; order Cypriniformes; family Nemacheilidae; genus Triplophysa; species Triplophysa bombifrons. Next base: position 330,195 of record JAPMJR010000040.1, on the reverse strand, counting down.
AAGACGTTGAATAACTCTAAATTCAGTGTAATGGAGAATTATGTTGAAAAAATATCCATTGATGATAGTATACCAAAGAATATCCGTTATTCAGTTTAATATTCATATTTTTTAAATCAGTTAGACATACAACGTCAAACCCGCTGGTGAATAGACTCAATAACTTTCAAACAAATGTTTTATCATATGTGTAGTACTTCATTTATTTCTTCTATGACACCACTTTTGTCTGTAACACAGTTGACAAAACAATTAATTAAATATTTATTTTCATTTAAATATTTAAAAAGTAATTCGAGTTTAAGCTTGGCAACTAATGAATTTAGAACAATATGGGGGTATATTATGGAAACAACTAGATTATTTTGCAGAAAAGCACACTGATTTCTTCACTTTTTTGTTGACCTGAAATGTACCCCTAATTCTAGAATGACCCATAAATGGTGATTATCGGGTGGGTTTGACGCGTCAGGATTGAGCCTCGAGATGCAGACGCGTGTTGAATTAGCGCTTAACAGCATTAAACAGTTTTAAAGAGTTTTAAACAGTTTTAAAGAGTTTTAAACAGTTTTAAAGAGTTTTAAAGAGTTTTAAACAGTTTTAAAGAGTTTTAAACAGCGGCTCAACTGCAGAAATACACAAGAAGCTTCATTTCCACGCAGCTCATCGACAGAGAGACGAGGTGCGTTTGTCTGCTCCCGCATCGACCAATTAGAAATAAACAACAATTCATACAACTTTATTTAAATTGCCATATTGTATGGAATGTCTTCCGTATTTATCGTTCATGTATAACATTATAAATTGTATTTAAAACACGAATGTATGAATATATATAGTTGTTCATTTCCTGTCGTGTCGTGTCTCTTTAAGTACCGTTAATTCTAAGCGTTTCCACAGTTAGACTCGCTCTGATGTAAAAGATGAACTACAGAGTGACGTCACGGAGTCTCAACAACCACCCTGACCTCGAGATGGCAGCACGCGCGCGCGCGCGAGCACCAGTGACATTTAGACGAACTGTCTTTGTGTGTGTGTGTGTGTGTGTGTGTGTGTGTGCGTGCGTGTGTGCGTGTGTGTGTGCGTGTGTGTGTGTGTGTGTGTTGAATGGAAGTGCAGTTGCATAGTTTGGCCCCAACATTGAACGTGAAAGACTTCTTTAACTTTAAAACAAATCAATGTTTGTGAAAACCATTGAAATACACATGGACTCGGTGCACAGATGATCAATGGGGTTAATGTCAGAAGACCGACTGCCGTTTCTTTTACATTCATTCATTTGACAGACGCTTTTAAGAGCACATAAACATTTTGTCAACACGCTTTAACATTAGTTCACAAGGCTACAGGAGGGTCAGATTTTTGTTTAAGTATGTGCAATCCCCACCGTTGATAACACAATGCTATTACCACCGAGCTACAGGATTGGAGCTGGAGTATCAACAACAAGATTGTTTTTATTAGACACAAGACACAGACAGTTATTGGTTAGTTAAGTAAATATGGAACAGGTGTGTTATGAGCTGATTATTGATAGTGGTCAAGGATGCTGCGTTCGGGTGGAGGCTGGCAGTTCATTCCACAACAGAGGAACTCAATGAGTAGAGGAGAGTGGGGTCAGATTATCCACCCACTGTATCTCTGTGACACTTTTGTTGTCATTTGACCATTCATTTTGGTATCACCCGTTATTTCTGCCAGAATGTGACCATGTGAAGCACATGGGAGAAGTGGACAGCATAAATTGACTTTAAAAGCTGTTTTTGGCTCCTCAATGTACATTTTTTGCAAACCAGCTGTAATGACCGATACATCAAATGAAATGTATCCAGGTGTAAAAACATTTCTGATGCATGTTGGTGATTTACCAACATATAAAACCATGCAAATAATTTAGCTAAATATTAGCCTGAATTGGTAATCTAGCAAGTTTTTTCCAAAGTGGAAGCTGGGGGCCAAAGTGAGGCACATGGTGTGGGTTGAATTGAGGCAGTGTCGAAACTTAAGTTAACTTCAATTTCTCATTTTTAAATCTGTATAATTTATACTTAACTTAAGTCCCTATTGTGGAAGCACATTATTTTACAGTCCCCATGTACAAACTGTGTACTTATAACGGTAAATATAATAACTAGATACAAACCCTGAACCTATCACTAAACTTGTACCATGTATTTACCTTATTGTACCAGTACTTTCTCAGGTAAGTACACTAGTTTCACGTACTGTAAAATAAAGTGTAACCACTGATGGCCTAACATGTTTGGCATTAAAGAGCACTGTATAATGCCAAGAATCTACAAAGGTTAAAACTTTGGTGTTTCACAAGACAAGTTATTTCAGAAATGCAAACCGGAAGATATTGCAAATTAAAGATATTGAAATGTAAAGATTGGTTATTTTTTTGTTTAAGTATGCTTTGTAAGGGACAACAATGATTGAATTCATTTTCTAGAAGGTCTTTATTTAAATTCGGTTTCATGCTCAGTATATCTCCATATGGTTCAAATTACCCCTATCATGGAAAGAAAATGCATATTTTTAAAACGACATGTCATATAATTTAGATCGATAGGAAACATCCTGAAATGAGATGAAATACTTGCATTGCGCGTATGCCTCGTCTTCTTTCATGTTGAGGACCACATAAGTAAAAAATGTGTCATCTTACCCCACTCAAATCTAAAGATTTTTGCAAGTGATTTGGTGCCTCGCTCTGATGACACAACCAGTGTCCTAACCACAATTCATTTTTAACCTTGAAAAGCTCTTTGTTTGATTTGTCATGCACTGTCCGTTCCTTTTCTCCTCATGGATTGGTGCTACATATAAACTGTCTCATTGAGAACAGACATACACATACACCAAATTCTCAATCCTGTTGCTACTTTATTTATGTAGAATCAATGTTGACAAAGCCGTTCGAAACATCAAGTAACGATGAATGCTGGTCTGGTTTTTGAATGATACTGTTTAATGTAAAAACATCATGCGTCATAAATCAGTACAGTTCCCATTCCACTGTGAACATGAAGAACTCAAGTCATCTTTGACATGAAACACTGAATGTTTTAACATTACATGAGCAGATTTCTTTAGTTTGTGATGGTTTTAGTGATGTGTAATGACCAAAATCAACCATGAAAGCGTGATTAACCGTCGAGATGTATGCTCAGGGCTGTATCGACGTGTAACAGCTCGTGAAAGAAGACAAATGAAATAATCTTTCTGACTTATTTCCCGAGCGAATGAACTGAACTGAATGGCTTTCCATCATTTAAAGGGCACTTCATACACAGCACACATAAGGTTTGATTGTTCTGTGCTTTATCCAGAAGACTTTCTCAGTGGGATTTCTTGCTGATCTCATCAGATTCTGTTGAGTATTGAACATCATTACAGGATGAAACAGGACAGCCGATGTGGATGAAAAGAATCACGATATGATTCATCTGCTCGTGTGATGTGAGGTGATCGGCTCTTTGGTTTTGGGTGCGAGCGATTCAACTCATCAGGTTGACATCAGCTGCTTCTGTCTAAGAAAACCAAGATTAACAAAAAACAACAAACCGATCCGAGCTCTGGAGATTCCTCCGAGAACAGCTGCACTGTAGTGAATAGTTTCACAAAATAAAATCTTGTTGTTATTTATCATCCTCAGAAGAAGGTTGCTTTTCATTTCTGAAGAACCTGAACATTTCATAATGGCCACATCTGTCAAACTTATAGAAGAAGAGTGTTTCTCATCATTACTCTCAAAGCTCAACACACAGTGGAATGAGATCTGCAGCACACACGTGACGCGGAGATTACACGCATGCACGCACGCACACACACACAGCAGTGAGACTTCAATTGAGATTTTGACAGACAGGGTGACTGTGAAACCAGATTCTTGATCAATAATAATAATAATAAAAAGAAAAGAATCAAAATTTTGAAGTGAACTGTTTCTCTCCACTTAAAGAACCTAAAGGGTGATTATGAAATAAAAATAATTGGAGGTGAAAATGGATATATAAAGTCCTGCTCTCAGGACGGAAGGTTATTTGAGCAGACATGCACAGCTACACAACACACACACACACACACCTTCATGAGATCATGCAAAACATCCGCTGGCCACTTGAGCGACATTCATCTCCTCCAGGTTTGCATTCAGGTTAAAGAGCTGCTGTTCTGACCTACAGTTCCTTCATTTCTAAGTACATCAGAGAACATCTGCTTATGACAGGATTGTTTCGTCCATGCGAGGATCGGCTTAATATGTCTGTAAGCTCTAAGAGTTTCAGAATATACAGACGTACAATTCAGTCAAGTGTCGTATCAAACAACCTCCGGTCAAATAATCACACAGCGCAAACCAATATTCAAATATATATATACAAAAAATACAAATTCCCTAGAATAGATCTATATATATATATATATATATATTCATATATAGACTTTAATCTTTGAATTACAAATCCGAAAATATCATTTCTCATCTTTACAAAAAAAATCTTTTTGAAAACCATGCAGTTCATCCGTCCACACACCGCCGCAGTCTTTGAGGTGAGAAAGAGGCGCGTGAGATAAGGGGGCGCTCGTGACCTTGTGGCCATCACTTTCCTGAGCTGATCTCTGACCTCAGCCTAACATCTGCAGACGCAGGGGAGAGGGTGACGTACGCGTTTCGTCCTACACTTTTGACTCGCTCTCCATATTGGCGATGTCTCCGTTTCTCTCCGTCAGCTCGTCCGTGTCGGGTCTCTTCTCCTGAGCGTCGTCCTGTGAGTCCAGCGTGCCCTGTTGACTCAGTTTGCTCGGTACCGACCAGGTGAGCGGCAGGTGCGAGCGCGCCATCATTTCGGTCAGCTCTCGAGCGCTGCAGCTGGGCGTGTTGGTTTCGTAGATGTCGTGGAAGCTGTTGTAGTCGACTTCATAAAAACCGTCTTCCAGGGTCAGGACAGGGGTGAAGCGGTAACCCCACTTGATCTCGCTGGCCACGTACGAGCTGCGCGCTTGACACGTCATCCCTGAGGGCCGAAAGAGAGAAGAACAACAAGTTATTCTCAGGGGCGGAGTTGTGATTTGGGGGCCCTAAACATTGGCCCCATCAGTCCTTTCTTTCTACATTTGTAAATAAACTCACATCTTACTGTCTGTAAAGAATTCGTCTCAAAGTGAAATAATAATGAATTCAAAACTAACCAACTATTTACAACATTTGATAACACTTTGATATTACAGGAAATCATACTCAGAAATCAGTTTCAACGAGGCCACGCTGCAAATTGGAGGAGCTGCTGTACATATGAACTAAAATACATAAAACACACTTTATTCACCATCAGCTGCTCTTTTCACTGTTTTTCATATTAATGAAATCGTAGTAAATGCGTGTGAATTAGTGTTAACTGAGATCATTACACGGCTCGTTGGAACGCTTGATTCTGATTGAATAATGAACCTGTAAATGTCCCTACTTGCCAATTCAATTTATTGATATAGCGCTTTTCACAATGTGCATTTTTCCAAAGCAGCTTTACAGGAGCAAACAAGAAAAACAGAAAAACACAGAAAGGGAAAACGAGCACAGTGCATGGTGTTTGTTTATAGGCCAAGTTATTATTTTTTGACAAATGAAATACAACAATCACTCATTAAGAATGTGTCTGTTCTCAGGCTGCACTCAGCGGCACATTCCTGGACCAGGATAAAACTTTAATAAAACTTGATTTATAAAATAGATGGGCTCGTGCAGCTGCTGGGAGCAGGACTGACTGTGTGGACTATCAGTGGAGTTTGTGTGAATAAAGAAGAGAGTTTTGCAAGTAAGGCCACAGTTACGCTGGAGTAGCTGCGTTGCATTTTATACTTCATCTTCCAACAAGAAAATGTTCTCACGCTCTTCTAAGTTCAAACCGTCTCAATGTTCCACTGATACATGATGCGAGGGGAAGCAAAAGAAAGATGAAAGAAAACTCATGTTGTACATACTTTGTATAAAGATCATGTATTTGCTGGGGCCCGCTGGTTTCGCGGCTGCTCAGCTCACTTATTGGTTTAGTCCACCCCTGATTATGTTACATTAGCGACAATTGAGCAATCTAACGTCATCTTACACATTTATTGAGCGTTTAAGTGTGAGTCGTACCAAAGATCAGAGGATGATAAACGTGACGGCTGAAAACAGTCATCACTGAAGTAAATTCAGACACCTGGGACCTCATTTATAAAATGTTGCGTAGAAACCTTCCTAATTAGGATTGTACGATCATTTCTCAAAGTGCCTAAGTGGGATTTATATAACCAACGTAAGCACAGAAAACATGTGCGATCTATAATGATCTGCAGCACACGGACAAGCAAAAGTGTGTTCATCTGCACGTCAAAGAGCATTTTATTATTATGGGTGGATTTTTGCCATTTAATCTGTTTAACAAATCGGCATAGAAATGATTGACAGGCGGGAGTGTTGGGATTAGCTAACACAGTTGAGCTGTTCTCAGAGATTGGCGTCTCAACACCTCGCTCACGAACACTTTATTCCTGCTGAGAAAAGGTGATGTGTGTAAATGTGTGGCTGTGTGTGTCCCTGTTTCATATTCTCAGACAACAAAGTCCTGAAGAAAACTTTCCTAAGTATAATTATGTTCCATTAATCTGTTGAATAATTCTTTGAATCATCAGACGTAAAGAAAACAAAAGAGATATTTGATCATAAAGCAGGAAAAATAAATGCATGGTTTTAGGTCTGTCTGTCACAACACACAGCTGAAAGAATAATAAAAACAAAAGCGCAAACTGAAACTGTTATAAGAAGTTCCTCGTCTAAGCAAAACATCACAATTACATGTGTGTGTGTGTGTATACAGTTTAAAATACAACATAAGTGTGTGTGCGTACGTGTGATGAGGGGGTCAGAGGTCACACACAGCTACACAAACAATGAAAAGCACATACACACTGTCCAGATGCATGTGCCGTGTGTCTCTGGTGACGTGTGTGTTTGGTGACGACACGTGCGCTGCTCTCTCATCGTCAAGACAACAGGTCAGCTGTGAAAGCATCACCAGCTGTTTCCCAGTCTTGCCCTGAACACCCACGACCTCACTGGAACACATGCACAGAAAACAATGAGCCGTGTCAATGCAGAACACCTCACTGTTCCTGTGCTGTGCTCCGTGAGGTTGTGTTTTCACTTTTGTCTCGACCTGTGGTCTGAGATCTGCTAACATCATCATCTTCATCATCTTCAGCATCTTCATCGTCATTCTAGCAGAAACAGTGTGTTTAGATAACGCTGTTATGTAATGTTAGTGGGTTTTCCTGACGCTGCACCGTCACCATGGCAACCAGACTCACGGCCCCTTAAAATAGCATCACAGTTGCTGTGAACGTGAACGCGCTGCTTCTTTTGCCTAATTCACCACATCTGCCTTTATTTACTTTCTGTGTGTGTGTGTGTGTGTGTGTGTGTGTGCGTGCATGCGTGCGTGTCAATCACTCTAACTGCATACACTTGAACAACAATAGTGACCAGTGAATTGAATTGAATGAGTTTATCATTCATGTGTAGAGTGTGTGTGATCTGTGAAGAACATCTGTGATGTTACAATGCTGAAAACACTCCACACATAAAACTATTGAAGTGATCATCTACTGAAGAATCATAGAGAGACTCAATCTATTAAACACAACAATAGAGCATAAGCTTTAACACATATATACATGAATATAGACTCACTGCAACACACAACAC
>JAPMJR010000040.1:298188-321945 GCA_029783895.1 Triplophysa bombifrons | reverse complement strand
GTTGGGATGGAATCAGTGCTGTTGAAGTTTCTCGGACTCAGCACAAGAGAGAGAGAGAGAGAGAGATTTCTATAGGTCAAAGGTCAGTGTCCTGTAGAAATCACAGTTCGAATTTGGCTGAAATGATTAGAATCAGTGATTGAAGCGATTGCCCTCTGTGGCAGTGAAGTGTGGGTTCGGCTGACAAATCCAAATCAAGATTTTTCTAAATGGGAAAACATCCATTAGAGAACTTGCAGGCAGAACTCTGTCAAAATATCTTATAAATGCACCGGCACACAACAAACAATACACACAGAGCAGAATGAGGCCAATATCCACTGACCATAAAGATAGAAAAAAGGGCGATCACATTGTGGAAACATGTCAAACACATGTCAAGCACATGTCCAGACTCAGTGGACACAAACTCACTATAGAGACGTAGGGATGAGTGAAAACATCAATTCAAATGTGAGTCCAGATTCAGTCTTCTAACGATTCTTATCCATTCACAGATTTAAAAAAATCTATTTTCTGGTTAATATAACAATTGGTGATGTAATTGGAACAAAAAACGGAACATTTTTGTTAGAGCGCTGCGGCAACTGGACAGTCGAGAGACCGCACAGCTTTAGCTCAGAAACAGTGATGGGGGGTAAAAGAAACCCACCCCGTCCCATTTTACAGTTTTTTTGGATTGCCTACACACTAAAATTAAAAGTTGTACACTATTAGCAAAACCTTACACTCAAGAAGCAAAACATCAGCCCATATTTGCACAACTATAAGCACATTGTCAACCTCACACTTGTTGCAAAACTCTACACACAGTGATTTGCAAAACACTAAACACACTTAACATACATTACACACAAAAATCTATCATGAAGTCACTTCCTTGCAATACCAAAGCACTGATTGTCAAATTACCGCACCGTCCAACCAATTGGTTCAACACAGTCATCAGGTGTGCAAACACTTGTTTGCTTAATTGTAGACACACCAATCAGGTGTATAAGCACTATAAAAAGCAGCAGGTGAGTCAGAGAAAGAGTAAGACAAGGAGGAGAACGAGGAGGAGGACAAGGAGGAGGATGAAGGGGAGGAAGAGGAATCAACAGAGGAAGAGATGGAGGCCATGCTGGAGGAAGAGGAAAACAAGAATGTGCTCAAAGAGGACTGAATCTGACAAATGAGATCAGACCATCAGGTCTCAACATCAACACTGGCACGCATCCTAAAAAAAAAACATATTCAAATGAAGCAAATTTATCGAGTCCCTTTCCAGCGCAATTCCGAAAGGGTGAAACGACTGCGACATGATTATGCAGAGGTATGTTCTCACTTTAGCAGTGTGATCTTGCATACTGTCTCATAATCTTTTACTGTACTGTAATATGTATACTAGATCTACACTGAACTACACAATTTTGCCTGACACAGTTCTCCAGGGAGTTTTACGAATGGATGGAGAGGAGATCCAGCATGAGTTCATTTACATAGATGAGGCTGGGTTCAACCTGACGAGAACACGAAGGAGGGGAAGAAACATCATTGGCCACAGGGCTATAGTCAATGTCCCAGGGCAACGTGGGGGTAATATAACACTCTGTGCAGACATTACACAGAATGGGGTCCTCCATCGCCATGCCCATATGGGCCCTTACAACACAGCACTTATACTTACATTCTTGGACCAATTGCACAACATAACAGCAGCAAATCAAATCGATCATATGCAATACATTGTTGTCTGGGACCATGTGTCTTTCCACCACTCTGCTCTGGTTCAGAACTGGTTTCAGCAACATTTCACCGTCCAATATCTTCCACCATACTCTCCATTCCTCAACCCTATAGAATAATTTTTCTTGGCATGGTGGTGGAAGGTATATGATCTCCGTCTCCAGGGTGAGGTACCCCTCATCCAAGCCATGGAGGAGGCCTGTGACCAGATGGAGGGAGCAGCAATGCAAGGATAGATTCGTCATTCAAGACGTTTCTTTCCAAGGTGTCTTGCTAATGTCAACATTGCCTGCGATGTTAATGAAATTCTCTGGCCAGATCCAGCTAGGCAAAGAGACAAGGTCTATTTTATTTTTACAGTAAACTTGCAGTACAATACGTAAAGTGACATTTTTTTACAGTAATATGAATCTCCATGTCAAGATTTTGGCCTGTTGAGAAATAAATTAGTTTCTTCAGTCTGCAACATTGGTCTTGTGTAGTGTTTGGTGGATTTACATTATATTTGTACTGTGTTGATGGTAGCCTACTCTTATCATAAATAAGTAGAAGTGCTAAAAGTGTTTTAGGTTTATCATAGCAGAGTGTAACTTGTGCAAACAGAGTATAGTAATGTGAAACGTGTGTGTTTCATATGGTAACAAAGTGTGGTTTTTAAACAGAAGTGTTATAGTTTTTACAAGAGTGTTTAATTATGCAAATGATCTGTAGTGTTTTGCTAATTGGGTGTGTGGTTGTGCTAATTGTGTGTAGTGTTTTGAAAACACGGGTCCTGTTTTGAAAATCGTGCTTAAGCAATCCAAAAAAACTGTAAGTTAGGGCAGGTTTTGTAAATACTTCTGATTTGATCAACTCTATGGTAAGAAGGAGCTTGACAAGATGTATGCAATATGCAAGCTTTGTAAAGCGAAAGTGAAGTGTTTTGAGAACACTAAACGTAAAGACTTGCATCGAACGACATCATTTAGACAAAAGGGAATAAATTCTAAACATATATCACATCGAACTTTGAGGAAGAATCGTTATTAAAAATCGAAACGTGACCCCAAGAATCCATAGGAATCGAATCGTGAGGTACCAAAAGATTCCCACCCCTAGACACAGACGAACATGACTGCCACAGGACCAGAGACTGTGTCCACAATGTCATCTCAACACAACTCCACTTCCTAACAGAACGCACAAACTACACAGACAAATCAAGTCCATACACCAGACGTCTGAAAGTCTCTCAGAGGATGAGAAACTGGCGTGTGTGTGTTAGTAGAACACAAGGACTGCATCATAACACGTCTCTGAAATCAATGGACATGATTTGTTTCAGCGGTGCTTGTAGTGTGTGTGTGTGTGTGTGTGTGTGTGTGTGTAGATTCTATTTCTGGCATTGATAAACAGGTCAATTTGAGCACGGCCTGTCTGAAATAGTTCATATTTCCATTGCACAACGCGGATAGCTGGAGGAAAACTGTGTGTGTGTGTGCTCATGTATGTCAGAAAACAGATGATGAATCAGAAAAACAAACATTATATAATTCCATGAATCTGGCGGAGATGTCTAAGGTTTAAAAACATTTAGAGGACACTTTAAAAGCAGAAGAATTCTACCATGTGTTTGGAGGAGAGGAAATTTGTTTCCTTCGCTGGGAAACATGAGCCAGCCCGCCATCGTCACCATGGCAACACAGGGCTCAATCGCCAAGCACTCATAATGGCAAATGCACGAGTGGCGAGTGTTCAGTAGCGCTCTCTGTCGCTTGCAGACGTTCCAGAAAGATGAGGCCTCTCTGGCATTCTCTCTTATTCTTTCATACGTGATAAAACCCAACGCTGGAGACTCTGATGCTGAATCAAGACGAGGATGAGTGTTGAGTGACATGTCTGTAGGTCAGGAGGCCCTCAGATGATCTTCATGTGGGCATTACAATCTAATGTATTTATAGACTGGCAGGAATAATCTGATAAACAATGAAGATAACACACACAGTCATAACAATGAGCAGCTCGGTCTCACACACAAAATGAAAATGTCATGATTTTTCTTTGGAGAACAAACTGAGGCTTTTGACGAAAGATTTCTGGTTCTTCTCCATATAATGCATTTGGTCCAAATTTCAGTTTCATTGCAGCTTCAAACAGCTGGACACAACACCAGCCCATGAAAAAGAGTGTATACTAACCCATTGGTCATTCAGCTGAAAACATACATATTCAGCATTTATTTGACTAACCAATAATCTGTCTGTCTATAAAAAAAGATATTGTTGATTCTGTCACTCCGCTTTAATCCTCCTGTAGCGTGGCCTTGTGAACTAACAGAATGGCCTACAAGACCACCACCGTTCTGCACCCCCTTATCTTCACTCACTAATGCAGACTTATGTACACGCCAGATCCCTGCGCTCTGCAAACGAACAAAGTCTTGTGCTGTCATCCCAAAGGCAAAAAAAAATCTCTCTCACGTACCTTCTCTGGATCTGCTCCACTTATGTGGAATGTTCTGCCCGCTGATACAAGATCTGATCAGATTCTGTGTCCATTATTAAGAATCGTCTGAAAACACATCTCTTCTGTCAGAACCTGACACATCACTTCTGACTTATGTCTCTTTTCTACTAAAAATATATATAATAAATAAATAAATAAAAACTTCCAATTTAGCTCTGTATACTGTGGTAGGCTATGAGACCAGTTTTTTTATTGCCCTTAAGACTTTTTGTTGCCCTTACGTTGTGCCAATTACTCCCATTGTTTACCCCATCTGTAAGTTGCTTTGGATAAAAGCATCTGCCAGATGAATAAATGTAAATGTGATGTGATTTTACAAGAAACTAAAAGATTATAAACTTTTAAAAACATTAATATATGGTCTTCCAGGATGCATGTCCACGTCTGTATTACACAATCACGTTGGAAAGGTCACACATGACGCAGATCCCTGAAACACACATGAACTGAGCGTTTTAAACAATAATCCTGCACAAAGACATATAAGGTGTCATTCAACGTCCTGAACTTCTGAACGCTCTTCTTTCTTCACACTCGTAAAGCAAGGATCAGAACACCTGACCTTTCCAAAGTCATTAGAGAGTACATGAAGTCGTGGACACGCAGCATGCAGACACCCCAAGGCAGAGCAAGCCATATATTAATGTTTTAAATGTATTTACACTTTTAGTGTTCTTGTAAAAAGACCAATGGTTTGTCTAGACAACACTCTTATTCATGGGCTGGTGAATTTGGACCAACAGGACCCCGTTGAAGTGCATTATATGGAGAAGAACCACCAAAAGTTTGTTTTCCACAGAAGAATTAAACACACAGACGGCTTCTGTGACATGTGAGTGAGTGAATTATCATCACATTTTAAATTTAACGTGAACTACTCCTTTAACTTTTTTACTCATCTAAATTGGTGTATATAATTTATTCTCTAAATTTTCAGAAATATGTTCATACAATTGAAGTCAATGGAGTTCAGTGTAGTTTGATTTCCAACATTCTTCAAAATATCTTCTTTTGAATTCTGATGAAGAAAGAAACTCATAAAGGCTTGACATGACATGACACAGATGAACAAATACATGATAACAGAATCTAACAGCAGATTTAGCGTGAGCTATATGATGAAATAAGATCACGTGACACAGGCACTGGACACACAGGTGAACTCTCTTGCGCTTCAGAATGATCACGAGAAGATTTAGCGAACTGATCACAACACTTCAGGACACGTGAAAACTTCAACGATTATTATGACCAGAAAACTCGGATACATCATGAATTTATACCCATGAATGAATAAATAACATAACGACAGAGAGAGAGAGAAAGTCCTCGCGACGGTGTCGGAGCTCAACGGGATTTTTAGGGTTTCAGTCGCGCGCTTCTGTACGAGCGATCGGCGGGTCTCCATGGAGACGGCGGTAGAATGGGCGGGATTTGAGAGGCACCAGAACCCACTCAAACAGAGTCAGCGGATGATGAACGTTAAAATGAGACACATCAGCAACGAATTTAACACACGAGAGGATTCCTGACTGTCATGTATGTTTAGAGAAAGCCTAATTCTGTCTGTAACTCCCTCGCGATCTCTACAGCTGCTCTCATAAGAAAGATGAAGATGGTTTTACAGGCTAAACTGGGGAGATGTGTCGTTAGATCCTTATGTAAGCAGCCATCACTTCATTCAGATCCTGTTCAAAACATCACAACGATGAAAGAGTAAAAACCTGTGCAACATACCAGACTGTGTTAGACTCATTCAGTCAATCTTCATCATCTCGCGCTCTGTCTTCACCTTCACTTCGGTCCAAAGCTTACAGAGAAACACATAAAGCCCCATCATCATCCTCCCTTCCTGACATCAGCTCTAATGAAGCGAAAGAGACTGAGAGAGGAGAGAGAGAGAGAGAGAGATACAGAGAGAGAGAGAGAGAGAGAGAGAGATGAGACAGAGATACAGAGAGAGAGAGAGAGATACAGAGAGAGAGAGAGATACACAGAGAGAGACAGAGAGAGAGAGAGAGAGAGAGAGAGAGAATGAGACAGAGATACAGAGAGAGAGAGAGAGATACAGAGAGAGAGATACACAGAGAGAGAGAGATACACAGAGAGAGAGAGAGAGAGAGAGAGAGAGATACAGAGAGAGAGAGAGAGAGACAGAGAGAGAGAGAGAGAGAGAGACAGAGAGAGAGAGAGAGAGAGAGACAGAGAGAGAGAGAGAGACAGAGAGAGAGAGAGAGAGAGAGAGAGAGAGAGAGAGAGAGAGAGAGAGAGATGGGGAGGCATTGACTGAACCGGCGTCACAGGTCCGAATGTTCTCTTGCGATTCAATTCAATTATTTTTGTGCGCCGATCAAAAAGCTCGTTACAGCATCACAATATTAGAATAAATTCAATCAGGACAAGTTTAAGCTTTTATACAACAGTGATAAAAAATAAGTGAATGACATTTTACTGTTAATATCAGATTTAGTTTTTTACGTTCTTCCATTTGACTAGAGAGTGTGAAATCTTGTTAAGTTTCTATAACATAGTTTGAAACTGTAGAGTTTTAATAGTGTTATCTATCATGTGATTGTGTGCAGTTTCTTCATGTGACACTAACGCAAAATTAAGACTTTAATGTTAATGGTTACACTAGTGAATCCATCTAGTGCAGCGCAAGTCAACCGGCGGTCCGTCAATCATGTTTATGTGTCCCGACTGAACGTTCAGATAAGAGTAGAGACTTTAAGAACGATGTGCTGTAAGAAACGCTCGTCCTCCTGAGACGTCACATCATTAAAAGTCCAAACGCTGCAACATTCAATACGAAAGAAATTCCCGCGGCTCATAAAGATTGACGTCATATAAAGCGATTTGATCGGTCATTTCAAGAAACTTCACGTTATTTACAACGTTATAATTGTCATCCACAGCCACAGGCAGTCGGTCTGCGCACACTAAAGGTCGCGTTCTAACACGCGTGTCCTGCCCTTGAAAGTAGACTAACAGTAGGAAGGATAGGTTGTCTCAGACAAGTGGAAAAGTGTGTTGTTTTTATTACTGCATTCATTCATGTAGGATTTAAACGCTATATTTACGAGAAACAGCTGCTCCTCTCCCAACAGAACTCGCACTACAAACGACCTGCCCTTACAAGTGCACATGACTGCGACTGACATTTACCCGAACATGTGATAATTGCCTTCAGTGGCAGGGCTTACTTTTGTGTTGAATGTATTCGCGTTTTTGAATTTTATGGATTTAACTTTCATTAATTCAACCAAATATCTTCTTGAAAAAACATGCCACCCACATCTCAGATGTACTGGAGGACTGTGGGTGAGTAAATTAGGAGCAATTTTTGAGAAATAAAATACAATTAAAAAGACAATATCCCTTTTAATTTAATATCATGAAAGGGCACAATTGATGCCCGATGACTCCTGAGATAGGCGCAGGCTCCCCGTGACCCGAGGTAGTTCGGATAAGCGGTAGAGAATAGAATGGAATGGAATGGAAAGGGCACAAATACTGGATGCAATATCTGTGTGCATGTTTTAATATATTGCATAAAAGTAATGGAAATAAAAACAGTACAAAAGTTGCAAAACGCGTAAATAACAAAATTTCTAAATGACAGCAGAATTGAATATATTGAAGAAAAAACTGGCCCGCACTGTCTAGACTTGGAATCTGGACCTCAAAGAAATGTAGTTGAAGACCCCTGATCTAGTGCCCTGTGTAGGACTTTTGTGAACAAGTGTCTGATATGAGGCGCCGCCTCAGCAGCTCTGATGGTGAAGGGGGCGGGACCCTTCCAATTCTTAAGTGGATTTGATTGGACGAGATCTTTGATGATAGGCTGAAGTGTAGTGTGATGTCATAGAACATGCCAGACTGTCAGTTTGGAGCGCTGATATCTTCTAAATGTGAATTGTGTCAGGGTGTAGGAGCATATCAGTTTATAGACGTCTTTAAACACAACTTATTTTAAATAAAAGAAAAAAAAACTTTCATTTTGATTTCACTGGGGCTTTAATGTTAGATTCTCCTTAAAGTAACTGTATTTTTTCAAAATAAGCCCAAGAACCCACAACTTGTGATGTTTCAATGTGATATGATAGAAAACGAAGCCCAACGTTACATACTATAAGCAGACGTGGCATCTATAAACCACACAGTAAGGGAAGAAACATATTCAATTCAATTTCAATTCAAGTTTATTTATATAGCGCTTTTCACAATGTGTATTGTTTCAAAGCAGCTTTACAGGGGCAAACAGGAAAAACAGAAAAGTTAAAACACAGCACAGTGCATGGTATTTATACAAGGAGTAAGATCATTCTAATAAATAATATCTAGTTTTGCCCTGCTGTGGCGAGGAACCCAAACTCCAATAATTGATTAATGGAGAAAAAAAACCTCGGGAGAAACCAGGCTCAACCGGGAGGGCCAGATCCCCTCTGACGTGTCATAGCTGCACTCAGACTGCTGACATGTCGTTTTGGTTTAGCATTTAATACCAAATATTGTAGCATCAGCATTAATAAGACAAATAGTCCGTCTTTGCTCTTGGTTGGGGATGTAGTGGTCTGAGCTGGGATGGTCCGATGGTCATATTTCTCTTGGCTGGTGGTGGAATTGCCTTAGATGGAGCTGGGATGGTCAGTCAGTCTGCAGCTGTAGCTGGCGTGATCTCAAATTGGGGATGGGCATCTGTCGGTCATGTGGTGGTCATCTGGTGGTGGAACTTCTTCCTACCTCGGGAGGGGCATCCCGAGGCAGAGGCGGAAAGGGAATAAAGAGGATAATTAGCGTAGCTGCTGTTCATTAACTATGCATTAAGAGAAAGCTTGGCTGAAAAGATGTGTCTTTAATCTAGATTTAAATTGGGAGAGTGTGTCTGACCCTCGAATAGTATCAGGAAGGCTATTCCAGAGTTTAGGTGCTACGTATGACAAAGCTCGTCCCCCTTTGGTGGATTTTGTTATTCTAGGTGTTATCAAAAGTCCTAAGTTTTGAGATCTTAGGGAGCGTGATGGGTTGTAACGTGATAAAAGCTCGGTTAAGTAGGTGCTAAACCGTTCAGGGCTTTGTAAGTACAACCACTAAGTAGAGCATTACAATAGTCAAGCCGTGAGGTCACAAATGCATGAATAAGCTTTTCTGCGTCTGCAACACATAAACTATTTCGTAATTTGGCAACATTTCTAAGGTGGAAGAAGGCTGTTTTTGTGATATTTGAGATGTGATTTTTAAATGACAGGTTGCCGTCTAATATAACGCCTAGATCTTTAACAATATTTGTTGGAGTAACAGTGCAGCTTTCAATTTGCAGGCTGTAATCGGAGATATTCTGTTTACTTGATTTTGGTGCTATAAGTAATATTTCTGTTTTGCTAGAGTTTAAAAGGTGGAAATTACTAGTCATCCAATGTTTTATGTCCTCGATGCACTCTGCCAGTTTGGATAGCTTAAATGAATCATTTGGTCTTGATGAGATATATAGCTGAGAATCATCTGCATAACAGTGGAAGCTAATTCCATGTTTTCTAATAATGTTGCCGAGGGGCAGCATGTATATGGAGAAAAGCAGGGGTCCTAAAACCGATCCCTGAGGTAATCCATAATTTACTTGCGTTAGATTTGACGATTTCCCATTTAAATGGACGTATTAATATCTGTCTGTTAAGTAAGATCTGAACCATTGCAGTGCCTGTCCCTGAATACCGATATAATTGTGTAAACGATCTAATAGTATTTTATGGTCTACAGTATCGAAAGCAGCACTAAGGTCAAGCAGGACTAAGAGTGAGATGTTACCTTTATCTGAAGCAATAAGGAGGTCATTTGTAATTCTAACGAGCGCAGTTTCAGTGCTGTGATGCGGTCTAAAGCCAGACTTGTGTAGAAGTGAAGAACATGCGCAGAAGACACGCCCTCCAGCATCCACCACCAACAATCAGAATTCACATTTCTATTCTTCTTTGGAGCTCCACCGCAGATGGAAATCAATCTGACAGGACTCACAAATGAGAAAGTTTTATACCAGTTACATACAGTATAGCCAACAGAGTGACCTCAAGGAAACTACAAGAGAGTTCAGTGCTAGACGCTAACAATACATGTCATCATGTCATTCACTGTTTTATTATGGGATATGGAAATTGTTTGGTGTATTCACTTCCCATTTTCATTGTTGCAAAGCAGCTATACACACATCAGAGTATTGCAAGAGTACCGCAGTTGAATTGCTGTTTCAATGTTGTGATGCCCATTTCCACATCAAGTCAAACACACTTGTGATTTGTGTGACAGTAATACCAGACAGCGAGGGGAATGTACCATTGACACACGTTACGCTGCTTAAATTTCCCAATTTCAACTCAATTCAAACATTGTTGGAAGCACACAAGCAGACAAAATAAGTCACTGTGCAGGTGGGTTTAAGATGCTTTCGTGCTAAAAAGTGATAATGTTGTGTCTTTAATCAGGTGACGTTTAAAAACTGCAGCGTTTCTGCCAATTTATTATGAAATGTTTTACTGGAATATTTCTGGAAAAAACTGGCCTGCATTTTATACATCAACATGATGACACACTAACTGTCACTTACATGAGGAGGATGAGGAATGAAAAGACAAACGTGAGGATGGCGTGCTCTTCAGAGGAAGAGTGCTGGAGGTATCAGAGGACCCTGGGGCAGAAGGGGCAGGAGTGGAGACTGGGGTGTATGATTCCTCCGACACACAGCAGTTCTGATGGCAGCCAATGACACATGAACACGGTGTCATACAAATCACACACACACACCTCCATCTAAACAACACACTGCACTTAAACATCCATCCAACAACAACACAACTCACAACAACCACACAGACTGAAGAATGACATGAAACCTAGTGACTATTCTAGAGAGAAAGAGATGTTCAGAGAATGATTGCTGCTCATTTGCTCAATTATATATTTACACACACACTTTAATTATTATTTGTGTGTGTATCAAGACTACACACACAAACCATAGCAAAGAAGAAAACTCTTGCCGCTGGTACATGATTAACTTTATAGAGTACTCAATTTCTCCAAAGGACATTCTGGCAGATTTAGCTCTTGTTTCCAAAGCATTCAGTCCCGATTGAACACACACACACACACACAGACACACACACGCACACACATGAAAGGGATGCAGACAGCACATGACCTCTGCTGTGACACACTGCTGGAGATGTGTTTCAGTGTATCAGAGGAGATCAAAGGCCCCACACACAGACACACACACACACACACACACAGACACACACAAACACATGGCTCGCGTCTATTCGAATACATTATATGACGTAATTTTCCATCGTAAAAAATGTCTCGCAATTTTGAATTTATCTAAAAACCTCCTTTACGGTTTGTTTAAATCCTTGGTAAACTTTGGTGTAAAATCATAAGAGTGGTCTTGTTTGATTCATTGAGGCATGGCGAGTCAATAATGTTCCTTATTCGTCCATTGTGGGTGTCACCCATTTTGAATTTTGTCAAAAAATTATGTATTTTACAAACGCAATAATGAATATAAGGTAAAGTTATAGGAGATATAACTTTACTAATAACATATGAAGAAATCAACATAATGGTATTCAATTCACATTAGTATATTTGTTGGCTCAAGCCGAGTTGTTTGATATCAGAGTTGCCATATTCCACATTAATTCCTGTCGGCCACACTGAATTATATAGAAAAAATATTTTTTCGAACTCCTTCTACAAAATGTATCAGATTTGGACGAAATTTGTTATGTAGCATCAGGAAACTTAAGCTTGTCACAACACTTTTTTGAGTTAACACAAAACTTGGTATGCATAATTACAGGCACATCTTCTCTGCCTCAATTTTGGTGACAGCGCCAACTATTGGTCAAAGGTTATAAGCAATTTTCTTGTGTTGTAACTAATTTTCCCTGTGTTTTTAAATTTGGTTTTCCAAATCTGATCATCTGACATATCCAAAAGACTTCCCTTTGGGCCGTGGTTGGGCTTTACCCCGCAATTGCTGCTTGCAGCTATATTTATGATCTGTTATTATCATACAGGACACATGATGACTCAACATATGGAATTCTAAACAAACATCTGTGTCTCTTGTACGACGTATACATGTCATTTCTTGACTTCTGTTTTACTCAAACAAAAGCATATGAACATTCCCCTCAAAAACACAATAAAGTTCTCTCACACATTCACAGTACCTGATCTGACGTCTCTGATTATTATAAATGAATGTGTTAATGTGTTCACAGCGGACGAGAACAGACCTGCACAAACATACAGCCTCATGTGTCACACATTATTATGATGTGACAGATTTCCACTGACCTTTTTTCAACACCCAACCCCGACACAAACAGTTATTTACAGTATAGGACGTATCTAGCCAGTTATAGACACTACACAATAAAACAAACATTTAGTAACATTATTTACCAAAATGACATTTGACATATTTAGCTTCCTATACCACATAAATAAAACAAAACTCAATCAATCACCATTAGAGAAACAGTTCATTTCATGTGTGTGTGTGGGGTTGTCTCCTGATCTCTGACTGAGAGAGCGGCTGCTGTATTTCTTGTACAGGAAGTTGGCACTGTGTGTTTCCTGAGCAGTATGGAACCCTGTAGATCTGTGTGTCAGATCAGAGAATGTAAAGCAGCAGGTTATGTGATTATGTTGATATTTGATATACCCCACCTGCAAATCGCTTTGGATAAAAGCGTCTGATAAATGACTAAATGTAAATGTAAATGATATATTTGTTGTGTAATTTAATGGGATCATTTCTATCATTATCTTTTACATGAACACAATCATTATGTTGTGTGTGTCCGTATGTGTGTGTGTGTGTGTGTGGCAGCACATTTATTTGTCTGAGAGAAACACATAATCATGTAATGTTATTAAAGTCTTTACTTATACAATAATTCACCAACGTCACTTCACATAACAGCGCTAAATGTACAAATAAATCATTAAATAAATGAGGGTTAATTGTCACCTTGTGTCAGTCTTCATCTGTAAAGCCCATGATGATGATGATGATGATGATGAAGAAACCGTTAAGCTGCTCATTTGGTTCATGTGCACAAATCTTATAAAAAGACGAAACTGCTTTGATTGAAATGTAGCATTTTCTTAATTTTAAACCGGATAACATTTGACTATTTTTTGATCGCAACGCTATTGAGTCTAATGGCTGGAACACATTACAAGACTTTTAAAATCTGAACAGACATCCCACACTTGCAGACAAAGTTTCAGATAGAAACACACAAACTGATCAAATCTGCAGACTGGCACAGACTTTCTGCAACAACTCCAATCTGAGCAAAAGTCTTGAAGTGTACTTTAGCCTTAAGCAAGCTGCCAAAATATATGCTTTACATCCCGGACAAGAGCGCGGCCTTCAGAGAGAGCATCCAGACATCAGCTGTCATATTTTGGAGAAATAAAGACGAAAGCATCAGCAGAAGGTCATCTACATTTATTTAAGTGACTGAACACTACAGCGTACATGCTTACAATAAACAAAACGTTTTTGTTATCGTGTGGACGTAAATATAGTTATAGTTTCAGTTATTGTTAATTACAGTTATCATTATAGATGCCTTTTGTGCCGCGTCACGCTTACGTCATGAGCTGGAGGCGAAACAAACAGAAACTGGAGGCGGCCAATACAAACCAGCACAGATTCGGTTTAAAATATCATCTTGGTGTGTTGTTTAGTGGCACAATCGACAAAATACTCCAGTCTCAAGTTTGATATTCTAACACATACATGCTGCAATTGCCAAACAAAAACACCGACAGCTGTAGATAAACACAATAAAACGAGCGGACTGAACAGAACCGATCACCAATAATGCTCGCATAACACTTAAGATAAGAAAACTACGGTCTTTAGTTTGTGTGGATTATTATTTGGGTCTAAAAATATCTCACGTACGCCCAAATCAGAAACTGGTGAACAAGTTATTTTTCACGTAACGCTAACTTTTGAACACATAGGTTATGCTCGTTAACTTTGTTAGTTATACAACCATCAGTCAACTATCGGCCAGAAACTAAACATAAAAGAAAGTGTTTGTCATCTCTTCTTTAGTTGTCACAGGTGCATTAGTTAAAGGGAGAGAGAACAGTGAGAAGGCTCAAGATAGGCTATGTGTCAGGTTTGTGTTGAAGTAAATCAATTTACTCACGTTTGCCTGTGTTAGCACACGCAGGCATGTATAGATGTATATGCTCTCAGTTTATCTTTACTATACACACTTGGTTTCTGTGTCTGGTGGGTGTAGATGTCAGGACACTTAACTGGAGGTCATCCTGTCAGTTCGTCTCTGGATCTACTGAGTGAGCGCGGAGAGGTCGGCCACGTTGATGGCGTTAAAGTTAACCTTTTCAAAAACAATCATGGTCCTAGACAGTAAATGACCTTACATGTTCAAATTTGTATTAAGTCATTGTCAAAAAGCAAGCTGCTCCCTAGCATTAGTAATGCAGTCAGGGGGATGTATCTGCCTCCACCTAAGCTCCGCCCACAAAAACGTGTCACAATGTTTACTAACAGTGAAGGCATAATATACTGATGGATAGATCCTTAGGTGTGCTTTTATTTCGCTGTTATTCTATTTATGTATGCATAAAATTAGTGATCTGATGAAGTATAACTATTTCGCTCACTGATGAAAGACAGAAACAATCAATCAATCAGAAAGTTTTCGCTGTGATCGACCGCAGAGAGATCGTCACCGCACAAGGACCCTAGTAAGACCAGTTACATAAGCAGAAGTGCATGCAAGAAACCATAAACACGAATGCCTTATTGGTATTTTCATGAGCCGGAAGACATCCGCCATATTGGAACGGTCAACGCCTGTCTAGCTATGAATATCAAATGTATATTAATGCTAATCAAACACAAAAGCCTACAACAAACCGATTCTAACCCTAACCCATAATAGTATAAGTCATCATCTAAAAACCTGTAATACTGAGTTAATGCGTATCACAAAAAATACTTAAACAACACATTCCCACGAGCGAAAGGTTATTTTAAAACGAATTTTACTGTGAAGCAAGTGTAATGTTATTAATGTTAAATATATAGTTTAAAAGTATTGCTCAGATGATGATGTGAGTAGAGTTTAGAAGAGACAAAGAAATAGCAAACTGAATAATTTACACTATTTCATGTACTAATTCTTCATTTGAATCATTATGGAAATGAATAAGAAATATATTTAAATAAATGTTATTGTAATACTAAACATCAGGGAAAGTTTCTGTTTGATATACACGCGCACACGCACACGCACAAGCACACGCACAAGCACACGCACACGCACACGCACACACACACACACACACACACACACATCACACACACACAGGCCGAAAATAAACACGGCCCAGAGGACTGCATGGGGACAGTGGCTCACAGTGATGTGTATCTCCTCTGAGACACACACAAACACACACACACACACACTGGATATATACAAGTCTAAGCTTATATTCGCCATAATCCATTTGTCAGAGGAAACTACAACACACACAAACATTCATTTTGGTCCCCACAGTGACACAGGTCCCCATGAGTTGGTGTGCATTCAGGTTAAGGTCCCCACTAACATATAAAAATCAAGTCCGCACACACACACACACATTTTACAGCCTCATGTAGAATTCCGCCATTAAACAGTGTATTGTTCATATTTTGATTTAGTGTGTTAGTGAGAAAAACACTGAAACAGCATTGTGTGCATCTTGCAAAATACCGTTTTTTATTGTTTGGTTTTGTTTGAATGTTGTTTAATAAAGACGTGTAGAAGTCTGTGAAAGTGACTTGAAGATTTAAAGGAGATCTGCTGCACGCTGTGTGTGTGTGTGTGTGTGTGTATTTGTTTGTTTGTTTGTTCCTCCTCTTCTCTTGTGGATTTTCCACTTCACAAAACATTCCTGTAATAATATTCATTAACTGCTGAACACAAACCAGGTACTTTCATTATTATTTCCACATGGGTGACCGGCGTCAGAACCGCTGACCCGCTGTCCAGATCACGATCACAGCTACTTCCTGTTAATAACAGACTCCGACTGTGTCATGTGACCTCAAGGTCAGAACCAGACGTCTGGAGAAACTTCATGTGTTTGTTATTCATACAAAGTATCAATGAAAACAAGACACATGTGAATCACTTGAATCTTCAGTCTTTGGATGAAACGGTTCAGTGTCAGTAACACAACACAAGATGTTGTTGTGATGATTCTGTCTGTGGCTTTCAGATGCGATGTCTGAAATCAAGCATTTGTGAATGAGAAAAGTGTGTGTATATTGTGAAATAGGTGAAGGTCAGAGTGTTTGAGAAGTGAGAACGCTGCAGACAGGAGGAGGAGTTTGTGAGGGAACCAGCACAACAGGTGCTGTAACTCTACTTGAACCCTTCTCGACATCATTGTGTGGAGACTATAGAGCGCATAACACCCAGACAATAGAAGAACAGGACACAGACGCCGCACTGCGACACACCACACGGACGGACAGAGCAACGTAAGTCTTGAATATTTACAGCTAAAGATCTTTACTGTACACTGCAATGATGTGTCGACTTCACTTCAAACATGTGTGTGCATCATGATCTTACAGTAAACGAATGTTCACGGTGAAGAATATTATTATAACAAACACTATTGAGATAATTGATGACTGATTTGATGTCAGTGATTGAAGGATTCTGCACAGAAGCACGTACACAACATACTGCATTTCTGATGTGTGTCCACCTTATTGTGCTAAGAGATACGATGGGTAAATCAGGACACGATTATTCACAACAAAACAACATCAGTAATACAAAAGTGCTTATTACTGGAAAAAATCATTAATATCAAATCAAACTTTCCAGGTGGAAGGGCTTATGGGTATTCCTCAAAGCATTTGTACTGATAATATTAAGTTCAGTGCACTGGACATGTATGTTAGGTAACTGTAGTTTGCACAACTCAAATGTTTCAGTTCACTTTATGCATCTTTATACTTTTGAGCTTTTCTTGTCATTGATATTTTGTGTTGCATGAACAAAGGATTTTAAGTTCAGCGAAAAATGTTTTTTGAAGTAGAAGGTACTTAACATAATACAATATGGTTGTTGGGAAAACAAATCCCTTTTGAGAGTGTATGTTTCTACAGGTGTTTGTGACGTTGTGAGGTGCTTGTGTTAATTTACAACTCCAGACTTTAGATTAACTTGAGAGTGAAGGTCAAGCACTCACAGTCCAAACCTTCTAATAACATGTTTGGTTTCTCCTGACAGTAGTGGCTCTGTTTTCCAGCGTTAGGAGTCATGAGCGGTGAAATACGCCGAGTGGTGTCTAAAGACGGCCACAATAACGTCAAGATCGACAATGTGGAGGGCATGATAAAGCTCTTCTTACACGACATCTGGACCACCGTGGTGGACATGAAATGGCGCTACAAGATCACCCTGTTCGCCTCCACCTTTGTCTTGACGTGGTTCACCTTCGGACTAGTCTTCTACCTCATCGGTCTGAGGAACGGCGACTTCGCGCTGGACCCGTCGTCCAATCACACGGCGTGCGTGATGAACGTGGAGACGCTGACGGGCGCCTATTTGTTTTCTCTGGAGACCCAGACCACCATTGGCTACGGCTTCCGTCACGTGTCAGAGGAATGTCCACTCGCCATACTAGCGCTGGTGGTTCAGCTGGTTGTCACGGGACTGGCGGAGATCTTTGTGACAGGTGCCTTTTTGGCCAAGCTGGCGCGACCTAAGAAGCGGGCGGAGAGCATAAAGTTCAGCCGGTCGGCGGTGGTGTGCGAGCGTCAGGGGAGACGGTGTCTGATGGTGCGAGTGGCCAACATGAGGAAAAGCCTGTTGATTCAGTGTCAGCTCTCGGGCAAACTGCTGTCGCCCTACGTCACCCGGGAGGGCGAGAAGAGCCTCATCCATCAGGCCACCTTAGAATTTCACCTGGACTCCAGCGACGAATGTCCCTTTCTTCTCATGCCTCTCACCTTCTGTCACGTGCTGGACGCCAGAAGCCCGCTGGCCGATCTCACGGCCGACAACCTGCTCACGCGTCAGTTTGAGCTGCTAGTCACTCTGAACGGAACCATGGAGTCCACCGGCGCCATCTGTCAGAGCCGAACATCTTACGTGCCGCAGGAGATCCTGTGGGGCTACGAGTTCAAAGCCGTGCTCTACAACACACCCGCCGGGAAGCTGGTCGCTGACTTTAGCTTCTTCGATGAGGTCCAGAGGTGTGGCGAGCCGGGGGCTCTCCAGGACGACACCGAGAAACTTCAGCTGGAAGAGGAATACAGACGACATTCTGAAGCTGGTCTTTAATCTACTGAAGAATGTTCTGTGTGTTAAATGCTTTGGCAGAATTCATTAACTTCTGCTCCGTTGTGTTGTTTCATTTCATGTGTTTCTCCATAAATAAATACAAGAGTTACATTTGTGTTTCTCACTGCAGAGAAAGAAAGACACGAGATGACTTCAGACGTGTTGTGGAAACACAGAATGCTCTGAACATACACACGTGTGCTTACGTGTTGGGCCAACAGAACGCCGCTGCTCTCAGTTTAGGAACGAAACAATACGAGTG
Organism: Triplophysa bombifrons; assembly: GCA_029783895.1. Taxonomy (NCBI): domain Eukaryota; kingdom Metazoa; phylum Chordata; class Actinopteri; order Cypriniformes; family Nemacheilidae; genus Triplophysa; species Triplophysa bombifrons. The sequence goes on along the minus strand of JAPMJR010000040.1, from coordinate 303,042 downwards.
TTGGGTGACACAAAGCCTGAAGAACCAGTTTTTGAAAATACTGTTTTATTATATTGATTCAGTGGAAAACCATATAATTTATTTGGAGTATATGATGTCTCAGAGCATCAGATTCTCTGTGAACGGAGACCCACACATGTAAACAACATAGAGCTTCATTCAAACACCACGACCACACTTCACTTCATCTTCTATCAAAAGTCTTTGGCCGGCTGAGATCAACTCGTAAATGTTTAAGTTATATATCTATTATAGAAAAGAAATATAAAACTGAATTGTTACTCTTACAAACGCACAGCGTTCGCGACTCATAACATAATATTAGTATCCCAATCAGGTATTCATTCTGTAAGGCACTGATTTATAAAAATCAACCTCCGTCTTTAAAGGTTTGAAGTCTTAAAAAACGACACTTCCAGATTATCTACAGAACAAAAGAAAGATGCAGATATCTCGTCTTACACACAACATAATATTGAAAGATATAAAAGTCATTCTCATATTCACTGACTGTCTCACCTCACATATATCCCACTGTCTCTCTCTCTCTCTCTCTCTCTCTCTTTAGTAAAATAAGGCAGTTTAATGCATTAAACATATAGATTATTCAGTAACTGGTCATGCATTTATGGTCATTATCAGCATTTTGCATCGTTCGCTTTCATTCAGAATGCTGTTTTCTGGTCGACTCAGTGACACTTTGAGTTTTATCGCTGCAGTTTTTCTGTTTTTCTTCGATTAGAACAGGATGAATATGCCTCACAAGAAGCATTACTGGGTTCATCTCCAGACACAACAATGACACTGATATATTTTAGGCTTTGTGTCAGCTTGTCTTGACACGTCTTTCTAGCCCTGTCCAGGAAACCGTTCCTAAAATTTACAAAGGAACATGATTTGTCTAATGTTTAGTAGTAGGAGCCCATGTGAGCGGGAGGATGGCGGGGGGTGGGGTAGATGCCCGGCGCGGGGGAGTTCCAGTAAGGGTTAGGGGCGGCAAAGAAAGCGGAGGAGGCGACGGGCATCGTCTGAGAAGACATGAAGTTGATTTTCTGAGGGTGGTATGAGCTGATGTAGGGCAGATCCGTCGGGTATTTGTAGACTGGCGACTCTGGAGGGTGGGGCTGCAGGGCCTGCGCAATGCTGTGGAAGTCAAACTTGTAAGCGTAGCGTTTGCCGTGCACTTTGGTCATGATGTTTTTGTCATAGTAGTAGCGCAGAGCTCGACTCAACTTATCATAGTTCATGTTGGGTTTGCTTTTCCTCGCACCCCAGCGTCGGGCCACCTCGTCCGGGTCGGTCATCTTAAACTCTCCATTGGTGCCCTCCCATGTGATGCAGGACGAGTTAGAGCTGTCGGACAGAAGCTCCAGGAGGAACTGCCACAACTGGATCTGACCAGAACCTGACACACACACACACATCACACACCACACCCACATCACACATCACACACCACACACACATCACGCACACATCACACACATCACGCACACATCACACATCACACACATCACGCACACATCACACACATCACGCACACACATCACACACCACACACACACACACACACATCACACACCACACACACATCACACATCACACACATCACGCACACATCACACACATCACGCACACATCACGCACACATCACGCACACATCACACACATCACGCACACATCACACACATCACGCACACATCACGCACACATCACGCACACATCAAACACATCACGCACACATCACACACATCGGGCACACATCACGCACACATCACGCACATCACGCACACACACACACACATCACGCACATCACACACATCACGCACACATCACACACATCACACACATCACGCACATCCCACACATCACGCACACATCACGCACACATCACGCACACATCACACACATCACGCACACATCACACACATCACGCACACATCACACACATCACGCACACATCACGCACATCACGCACACATCACGCACACATCAAACACATCACGCACACATCACACACATCGGGCACACATCACGCACACATCACGCACATCACGCACACACACACACACATCACGCACATCACACACATCACGCACACATCACACACATCACACACATCACGCACATCCCACACATCACGCACACATCACGCACACATCACGCACACATCACACACAAAACACATCACGCACACATCACACACACACATCACACACATCACACACATCACACACATCCCACACATCACGCACATCCCACACATCACGCACACATCACACACAAAACACATCACGCACACATCACACACGCGCACACACAGACACACACAGACACACACATTTAAAGTCACTGTGGGATGGTTTTCAAACAAAACTAAAAGTCTTTACTTCTAGTCTAAACTCTTATTGGCTGAAAGTCATTAATTTCAAAAACATTCTTATTAAATAATTGTGTAGTCTAGTTTAGTGTTTTTGTTTCTTGTGCTGTTGGTTGTTACCTGGATTGGCCAATCTGCTGCTGGTGGGTCCCAAAATCTGATACAGATCTACAGACACACGACACAACAAGTGTTGATACACTCTCAGAAATATTGTGTGAGATGCTTCAGTCATTTGTGTGTGTGTGTGTGTGTGTGTGTCTGACCTAGCTGGCCTCTGTGCTCTTCAACTTTGGTAATAACAGCAGCAGAACTCTGAGAAACTGAACAGACACAAAACACACAATAAACAGATAACACTAGAACTCCTGCGTGTGTGTGTGTGCGTGTGTGTGAGGCTAACCTTTAGATGCAGACAGTGTTTGAGGCCACACAGAGCGGCGGACAGCATCATAACTGAAGTCTGTGAGATAAGAGCATGATGATGATTTATAAAACACAGAATGTAAAGCTCACTGAGTGTCCACTAGAGGGCGTGAGTGTGTGTGTGATCACAGAAATATTGTCTAAATGAATCCAAGAGTCCTAAACATTTCAATGTGTTTTCCTCTGAACGTCTGCTGTCTGACCTGCTCTGCTTTGACATCGGGGAGCGTCTGACGGATAAATGGAGGCGTTTGGGAAAATAAAACTCGCTCCTCCTGAAGATAAACACACACATGACATGTGATGTAAGTGTGTTCTACAGCTCAGCATCACTCAGAGATAGTGTGTGTGTGTGCGTGCGTGAGTGTGTGTGTAAGCTGTGAGGGGCGGGGCAGAGCAGCAGGGGGCGTGGCTGCTTACCTGTATTGCGCGCATGCATTAACCGTGGAGAGTTTTGCAAGGCTTTGTCAACATCATCTGAGGTCAAGTGAGGAAGAGGAGCTGAGAAAGAAAACATCCAGTGACAAAACTGATCAAACTCACTCTTCCTTGAGCAGACAGACAGACAGACACACAGACAGTGTGTGTGTGTTCCTTTGATTCTCAGTAGATTGTTAATGTCTGTAATACAATCTCAATCATGTCAACAGAAGAAAGAAAGATGAAGTGACTTTTTTGTAGCCAATTGTGTTATGAATGATTCATGTTCATGAATAATGTAAATGTCAGATGGACGTTATGAATGAGAGTTCAGAGGTCAGTGGATGTTATTTTGACAGCGTTATGAAGCTCAAACACGATGCAAACAAAACCTTTCAGTGAGAAATGACGGAGAATGACAGGGAAGGGAGATAAGAATGAGTCGGTGCATGCGCTGCGTGCTGATTGGCCGTCACTCACTCTCTCTGAGGTAGTGCAGGTGAGAGAGAAGAACATCAGCCGTGTAGATGCCGGTGAGATGCTGAAGCTCGTCTCTGCTCATCTTACACAACCGCTTCCCATCCACGCTGTGAAACAGACACACGTTCACGTCTGGAAGAGAATATTCCTTCACGGCCCAATCCAACCACTGCTGCACGTGATCTGTGGACCACACGCTGGGATCTGCACACACACACACATGATCTCCTGAATCCTTCAGATTGATCCGACTTTACATGACAGATGTGCTGGTTACAGTGTGTGTTACCTGCAGGTATAATAACTCTGCGTTCATTGGTGCTCATGGGTGGTACATGTTTGTCCTCCATGTAGTTATTGAAGGTCACTGGAACATTTGGACCAGAAGAGACTTTTCCTTTACCTACATTACAATCTGCAGAACTTCTGCACACACACACACATCATCTGTGAGTCACACACAACACTATAGGACAGATATTCTTAGAATAAATATCTAAACGTTATTTTTCATTGTTGATCCTTCACTTGAATCAATATTTCATGTTGTGTAACAGTAAGAACTGACAGTAAATCATTTCATTTACAACACACACACACACGTCAAGTAGGTTTCTGAAGACTGCTGAGAGGACACAGATGTGAGAGATTTCAGCTGGAGTGTGTCATCAGCTCGCACACGTGTACACTCAACACAACATCTGCTGCTTACTGAACAACATCTTAAAGTTGTTACGGAGGTTTCTGGGCTTTTCTTGATCTGAGATCTCTCATGTTGAGGTTCTAAAGAGCATTTCAGAAAATTAACAGTCAAATAAACAGTCATGAAGTCAAATCACTTCATCATAACTGTATTATTACAGTGAGTTCTGTCACACTATACTGATGTTAATATCTGTGATAATCTTCATATTTCACATATAATCTTTTTGTAAAGAAATCAGCGGGTCAGTTATTTAACACGTTACTCTCGGTCTCTTTCCATTAAGATTGATTGATAAAAAAACACAAAATGAGATATGAATTAGTGTGACAGCATTATTTATGTATTTGTTTTAAAAGTAGAGATCATGATGGTTGCTATTATAATGTTTTTGTCACAATAATCATGTAGTGAACAGCTGATATTGTTGTCCTTAAATGAACG
>JAPMJR010000040.1:240933-288433 GCA_029783895.1 Triplophysa bombifrons | reverse complement strand
ATTCTCTGAGGCATGAATTTAACTAATGACAAACAGTATACTTCATCAATCTGTCTCCAGCTTTGTCTTATTGCAGTTGCCAGATCAGCTTTGCAGGTTGGAGCCTTGTCGTGGACCATTTTCTTTAATTTCCACCACAGATTTTCAATTGGATTGAGGTCCGGACTATTTGCAGGCCATGCCATTGACATTATATGTCTTTCCTGTAGAAATGTTTTCACAGATTTTGCCCTATGGCACGATGCATTATCATCCTGAAAAATGATGCTACCATCACCAAACATCCTTTCAATTGATGGAATAAGAAAAGTGTCCAAAATCTCAACATAAACTTGTGCATTTATAGAAGATGTAATGACTGTCATCTCTCCCATACCTTTACCTGACATACAACCCCATATCATTAATGATTGTGGAAATTTGCATGTTTTCTTCAGGCAGTTGTCTTCATAAATTTCATTGGAACGGCACCAAACAGAAGTTCCAGCATCATCACCCTGCTCAATGCAGATTCGTGATTCATCACTGAATATAACTCTCATCCAGTCATCCACAGTCCAAGATTGTCTTTCTTTAGCCCACTGAAACTTTTTTTCTGTTTAGATGTTAATGATGGTTTTCGTTTGGCTTTTCTGTATGTAAATCCCATTTGTTTTAGACGATTTCTTACAGTCCGGTCACAGACATGAACTCCACTTTCTGCCCATTTGTTCCTCATTTGTTTTGTTGTGCATTTTCTGTTTTCAAGGCATATTGCTTTAAGTTTTCTGTCTTGGCGCTTTGATGTCTTTCTTGGTCTACCAGTACGCTTCCCTTTTACAACCTTTCCATTTGATTTGTACTTGGTCCAGATTTTAGACACAGCTGACTGGGAACAACCAACATCTTTTGCAACATTCTGTGAAGATTTACCTTCTTTGAGAAGTTTGATAATCCTCTCCTTTGTTTCAACTGACATCTCTCGTGTTGGAGCCATGAGTTATGTCAATCATCTTGGTTCAACACATCACTAATGTGTGCAAGCACTCTTTTTTAACTACAGACTAATTAGCAGTTGTAATCAGATACAGGTGTTTGTTTTAGAAATGCAAAGTGCATGGTGATTCCATATAATTTTCCTCAGATTTGTGTGATTCCATATTTTTTTCCTCTGTTTGATCTGTAAAAACACTTGTAATTGACTATAGTTATCTTTCTTTGTTGTTTTTTTTAAGTGTTTTATACAGCCAGAATATTGTTTTGTTGAGTGTAAATTGTTTTGTGGCATATTTGTGCTTGGTTTTTTCTCTACACAATTAAACATTTGAATGAACATCTTCTGAGAAGGGTGATTCCATACTTTTTGCCAGGGGTTGTAGTCATTTTTACTCCCAGCCGCTATCTTTCGTATGCGGATGACGTCATCAACTACGCCGCATGCGGATGACGTCACAAACTAAAAAACATTGCATTTTGCTTTGCATTTGTTGGATGTAACGGTGAATGTGTGGATGTGTATGAGCTGTAATGTGAATCTGGAAGTGACTTGAAATTGGAAAAAACGCTTGATTGACAAAATAAAAAACAACAAACCATTTTGTTATACATTTCCTTCATTTCCACTATCTTTATTCAAGAAAGAATTGACCTTAAATGTCTCAGGAAAACGTGTAGACATAGCTTTCCATCTCCTCTCACTTATTTGCCATAGTTAAATTCCATAACATGCCAATTACATGTGATTACAATTTCACGTGTTCACACTTACATACGTTTTTTTAATTTTCTTTTAGTTTGTTAGTTATTGCCTTCATTTTAGAAAATATGAGCTAGGCATCATGTATGACAGTTGCCAAAGTGAGATATGAGCTACAAAATCACCAGATCCTGCCATGAGCTATATAGGAGACATATCTTGTATGTACATATAGGGCTTATAGGTTGATATAAAGAAGCAATACAGGAGACCTATATGGCCTAAATGTGCACATATATGCACCTCAATTTTGCCTATATGTGGCATATATGCAGCATATATACGCATATATGCAGCATATATACGCATATATGCAGCATATATACCAATATATGCAGCATATATATGAGCATATATGTGCATATATACTGCATATAGGTTTCATATATGTGCATATATCCTAATATAGGTTCTTTCCATGTGGGCTGTCCTTCAAATCAAACACGTTTCATCTTTCAGGCATGTGCATCAAATCTTGTGTCTTAACCTGTTTGATTACATAGATACTGCACCCAAATATAAAGATTATGTCATGAATCACTGCGCTCAAGTTGTTCCAAATCCTTTCTTTAGGAAACTAGTCAATCTCTACACAAATCAATCTCTACACAAGTCAATCTCTACACAAGTCAATCTCTACTCTAGTCAATCTCTACACAAGTCAGTCTCTACTCTAGTCAATCTACACAAATCAATCTCTACTCTAGTCAATCTCTACACAAGTCAATCTCTACTCTAGTCAATCTCTACACAAGTCAATCTCTACTCTAGTCAATCTACACAAATCAATCTCTACTCTAGTCAATCTCTACACAAGTCAATCTCTACTCTAGTCAATCTCTACACAAGTCAATCTCTACTCTAATCAATCTCTACACAAATCAATCTCTACACAAGTCAATCTCTACACAAATCAATCTCTACACAAGTCAATCTCTACACAAATCAATCTCTACACAAATCAATCTCTACTCTAGTCAATCTCTACACAAGTCAATCTCTACTCTAGTCAATGTCTACACAAGTCAATCTCTACACAAGTCAATCTCTACACAAGTCAATCTCTACACAAGTCAATCTCTACTCTAGTCAATCTCTACACAAGTCAATCTCTACACAAGTCAATCTCTACACAAATCAATCTCTACACAAATCAATCTCTACACAAGTCAATCTCTACACAAGTCAATCTCTACACAAATCAATCTCTACACAAATCAATCTCTACTCTAGTCAATCTCTACACAAGTCAATCTCTACTCTAGTCAATCTCTACACAAGTCAGTCTCTACACAAGTCAATATCTACACAAGTCAATCTCTACTCTAGTCAATCTCTACACAAGTCAATCTCTACTCTAGTCAATCTCTACACAAGTCAATCTCTACTCTAGTCAATCTCTACACAAATCAATCTCTACTCTAATCAATCTCTACACAAATCAATCTCTACACAAGTCAATCTCTACACAAATCAATCTCTACACAAATCAATCTCTACTCTAGTCAATCTCTACACAAGTCAATCTCTACTCTAGTCAATGTCTACACAAATCAATCTCTACACAAGTCAATCTCTACACAAATCAATCTCTACTCTAGTCAATCTCTACACAAGTCAATCTCTACTCTCGTCAATCTCTACACAAATCAATCTCTACACAAGTCAATCTCTACACAAATCAATCTCTACACAAGTCAATCTCTACTCTAGTCAATCTCTACACAAGTCAATCTCTACACAAATCAATCTCTACACAAATCAATCTCTACACAAATCAATCTCTACACAAGTCAGTCTACTCAAGTTGGGGGACAATTTGGAATCCTCGATCAACTGTCATGCCTGACACACGGACAACATAAAAACTCCACACAGATTATTGACGGAAGGTTTTCTTCTGTGATTGTATGTGTGTGTGTGTGTTAAATGTGTTTGGGAATCAACCCCTCCAGCTAAACTACATGTAACCCCCAAATAAATCCCTTTAATATAAGAGATATCAAACTAAAGTTGATCTGAGCTGCTCCAAAACACATTACAGTTTCAAAAAAAAATCTTACAGTTTTTTACATTCACTTTGGCACTAATTTCAGAACCTTGAAGCCAGTTTTCAAAACTCTAGACAGAAAACTCACAACCAATGATCAAAATGTACATTTTTCAAAACTCTTTACACTTTTTTCAATTGCTTGGATACAATACACATGAAACTAAGATCATTTGTTCATTTAACAAAAATCACCTGTTCAATATGACACTACTTAACATCAAAGTATTACTATTTCAAAATACAACTCACACATTACATCTGAGTTGAGTGTGTATTCATTTCATTAAAAAGATAAAACTATCAATTGATATAACTGCTTAAAATGATAAGTAACTGTTGCATTACTCTTGAAGCAAAGCTTTTATGGAAGTTGATGAACAATTGAGTCCATGTTTAGATTCTGACAGTTTCAGGATAGATCATTTGACACCAATTACCACAGAATATTACCCAGATGGACTGCATTATCTATGGAAGTCTTATGTCATTCTTTATCAGATATGGTTTCTATGGTCCCATGTACTTCTTTTACAGAAAACATTTTCATATTCAACATAACTGTATGCAAGATGTCACTTTTACATAATTGCTTTTGTGGTTTTAATGAGTTAGAGCTACTCATTACTGCTGATTGATTTCACATATTTGTACGCATATATAAGTAAGATGGTATCCTAGTAGCCTACTCAACATAGTGAGGACATGGAGCCAGAAGTGGAAGGTGAAAGGCTAGGATTCCATGGTGGTGAAAGGAATAGAAGGCAACAACCACCCGTTTTGAGAGGTGGCCGTGGGCCTCGTCATAGAGGAGGGCTTAGACCTCACCAGAGAGGTCACCATGGGCCTTATTTGAGAGGTGTGTGTGAACGTGGTAGAGGACAAGACCGCAGACCTAGACACCGGCAGCAACAGCAAAGGGTGTCGAATGAAATCAGAGCTATGGTTGTAGACTACGTCATAAATCATGGCATGACAATGAGTGCAGCAGCTACAATGTTTCAACCAAACCTCAGAAGATCATCTGTGGCCTCAATCATCAGAACTTTCCGCAATGAAAACCGGTAAGTCTTCAGAATCCACTAAACTTTACGCTACATGAAACTGTTACAGTGAAGTAGTGTGTACAGCATGGTAGTGTGAACCACAGAGTATAATGTGCTTTCTGTAAATTTGTTCTTACTGAGACTTTCTCCTTGCAGAATAGAGACTAGGCCAAATAGGGGAGGCAGAAGCAAAATTCTGACTGACCAACAAGAGCAGACTGTGGTCAATATGGTTCGGGTCAGAAATGATATTCGCCTTAGAGAAATTCGGCAGCACATCTTGGACAATAACGACATATTCAGCAATGTGGAAGCCATAAGTTTGCAGACTATTGCACGGGTGCTGAAAAGACATCAGGTGTCTTTAAAACAACTATACCATGTGCCTTTTGAAAGAAATGCAGATAGAGTGAAGCAACTGAGGATTCGCCATGCCAGAAGATTTTTTCCAAGATGTTTAGCGAATGAAAACATCTATTGTGATGTTGATGAGAACCTGTGGCCAAATCCACAAGACCGGGATGATGGAAACGTAGATGCATAGTGCAGAGAGGAACACTTCAGTTTACAGTATACTGTATTTTTTTTATTATTCCAAGTTGTTCCTTTGGAAAACGTATGTTGTGATTTATTTCATCAGTAAATTCCACATTACAGTATTTCAATGATACCACTGTGTCTGTACTATTCTCTCTAGTCTACAGTAAATTAATGAAACCTGAATCACATATTTTGTAAAACTATATTTAATGATTGTACTAACAAATACACAGTGAAACTATGGGTATCTTGTGTATGGGTGATCTAAAGTAATGTTCCTATGCGATTTCATAAAAAAATAGTATTTTGAAACAATGCTTCTGCAAATGCAAGGTCTCTTTAAAGATATGAACGCAATATGCAAAGTTTTGAACACTGGACAGCCTGTGTAGCAAATACTGACAGTTTTGAGTTTTGTGTCTAGAGTTTTGAAAAATGAAATGAAGGTTCTGTTATTAGTGCAAAAACGACTGTAAAAAACTGTAATTGACATTTACATTAAAGCATTTGGCAGACGCTTTTATCCAAATCAACTTACATTGCTTTATCCTATATATTTACATAGGTATTTGCAATCTCCTGGGATCGAACCCACAACCTTGCGCTTACCACTGAGCTACAGGAAAGCTCATCATTTAAAACTCATGTCAAAGAGACACAACAGTGACACACAAGAAATGAACAAATTAACAAATGGAGTTTAATAGTGTTCACATTAAAAGAGAAGATTAGTTTATACTCACTGGTCAGTTTACTTAAGGCTCATTTGTTTGTTTGTTTGTTGATCATGTGTCTTGTGTTCACCTTGAGAATGATGACATGACACAAGCTTTGACTTTAAACTTGACAGTCTTTATCTACTCAGGCTTGTGAGATGCTTCTTGTAAGGTTAAGAGATTGTTTCTATGAATATATCTTCATAGCTTTCATGTTATGTTGTGTTGTGTTGTGACATGAGGCCACGGCAGGACGACTGAGAGAGAGATTTCACAATCTCACAGGAGACGAGAGATGAAAGAGCACAAACTGAGACTGAAAGCCATAGTTCGCCCGAAAATGAAAATTCTCTCATCATTTACTCGACCTTGAGTTGCTCCAAATCTGTACATATTTCTTTGTTGTGACAAAAACAAGGAAAATATTTGGAAGAATGTTAGCAACTTTCAGTTCTGAGACACCATTCACTACCACTCCTGTTGAACACAAAATTAGATCTTTTAAAGAATTTACGAGAGCAAACATTTTCGTGGCACCTTTGACTCCCATTTTTTTTTTCCTACTATGGTATGAACAATGTCCAATCTTTCTCTGTATTCAGCAGGTTTGGAACAGGGGCGCTCCGAGACCTTTTTAGGTGGGCTTCAGTCATCTTAGCCCCCTACACCTATCAGCACCCCGACACAATATCAACACTGTCCGCCACGAGAGTCGATTTTTCGTGATTGTCCTTTAAAATGTTATTTGACTATTTAAAACAGTTTCTCATTTCAATTAAGATTCAAAATAGCTTTATGGGAATGACAAACGTACATTTTTGCATTGCCAAAGCATAGAAAATATGACAAAAACAATTTACAACTGACCAGTGAAAATAGTATTCAAACAAACAATATTCTGTAAAAGTAGAAAAGAAAAGAAAAAATCTCTCTCATGTTGACGATCACATGACTGTGGCTGTGTTTTAATATGTACTTGTGTTAAAGATGTTACTGACAGAGAATACGGCTGACCGATTGTTCAGGACTGTTAGCAGTTTCATATGCCACACACTGGACGGGCTACATGCTTAACTGCGTCTGCGTCTGCGCTCAGCTGAATCTGCGCATGTCGGTCTGCGCAAACTGCTACTGCTTTGCATAGCGTGCGTATCATAGCTACAAGCATATTATAAACAAATATCAATTATTGTAAACAATTAATTAGCCAGATTCGTCGTGTTGATTTTTTTAAATCTTTTTTTTCTATTTATTTTCGCTAGCAAATCAAACATTTAATGACAGCTTTCAAACGTGGACCATTGTAAGACAGGGTTGGGTCAGACCCATGACTAAAACTTTATTGATCTAACAGAGTCTGATCCTGTACTGATGTTTAATCATTAACTGTGTTTATCTCGGTGAATTGTGTGAGATGGCACAGCACTCTAGACGTGGTGAAGAAAAGTGCCCTGATCTCACTGAATAATAATCGCAGAATGTGGGAGGAAACTGCCGCTAAACACTGAGATAAAACGTGTGAACGTCTCTGTCATAGCACACACTGAGTGTTAATGGCCATTACACACACACACACTGAGACACACACACTGAGACACACACACGGAACTTATAGGCCACATTTGCTTGTAAATTGTCTCTTGTTAAAAAGCAACTTTATTCACTTGTTATCTCACCAGTTCGTCAGTTTTATGACCAGACAACACTGACTTTTGACATATATTGTCCACGAATGAATGTAGTGCACGTTTATCTGGCAGCAACGCAATCTTATAGTTGTTGTTGTTGTTATTATTATATGTCGAATATAATGCATTGCAATGTGCGCGCGCAGTTCCATATGGCTCCACCCACCAGCACCATCATCATCACGATCAGGGAGCGCGCGCGGGCTGAAAGCCCATAAACGCTGAATGTTGTGTCGAGACGCATCTGATCTCAACATTAAAACATTCTGATCACATCTGATCTAAGCTCTGAGAATATTCACGTTTATTAGAATCACCTCTGTGGTGGATTAATCGGACTGAACTGAGCAGTCAAATCGGATTTATTTCATCGAGTTTTGTGAGGATTCAACAGGTCAGTTTTATCTCTTCATTTCCTCCTCGTCTGTTGAGCTGCTTTATTGTGAGACTGTGTCATGATATTTCTGAAGGATACACTTATATCACGTGAGATTAATGTAGTAAAACGGAAATCAGTCATGAATCAGATTTCACGTTTAAAACGTTATTTCCATTGAATGAACGTGATCAAAGGCGCGCGCTGCTCTTCATGGACGTGTTTACTCTTCAGATCAGTTTGTTTATGTTGCTTGATTGTGTTTATTGCTCATAATGAATCGTTTATGAAACTAAAGTCTTTGTGTGTGTTCAGGTCTGTGTGATATGGAGTCTGTCTTTTCTGGATACAGAAACAAACTGAAGGTAAGCGGGAGTGTGTCACGTGTGTTTAAAGTACCGTATGAAAGTGTGTACTCGCGAGCAAGTCGTCTGTGAATTATGAAACATTGAAAACCTCACACAAGTAACAACTCAAATAAAAAAATGCGGCGTTATGTATGTGTATGGATGTGATGATGCTGAAGGGTTAGTCCGATGTGTGGATCAGATCAGGGTCGTCTTAAAGCCTTTGCTGTGATTTGATTGGACGAGGGCTGCTGTAAAATGATTGGAGGTAAGGCGTCGCCCACGCAGTTCATACTGGCGGAACTGGAAAGCCAAATTTGGTGCTGTCCTCCCATTGGCGGAGGAGCACTCACAGGAACATGTAGTGATGACGTCACTGGCAGTGGTGAGGGCGTGTCCTGTGGGTTTTTCCTGACTGTGCTGGTCTGGACCAAACAAGCATGTCTGTCCTGCTTTACATGATTCACTGTGTGTGTGTGTGTGTGTGTGTGTGTGTGTGTGTGTGTGTTGTTTTCGTCACCTGACTCTGATGTTTTGTGTTTTATTGGCTCAGCGTCAGGTAGCTTTCGAGATGTTTGAAGACCCCTTGTCTCTGTTCTCGGGGTTTTATCCGCCGGTTGAGGAAGAGTCGCCCGCTCAAGAAGTTCCTTCAGGTCTGGAGTGTTTCTCGCAGGGTAAACGAGAGCGTCGATACAGACCATAATATTCTTGTGATGTTCACATTGACACAAGCTCATGTGTGTGTGTGTGTGTGTATTTGTTGTAGATGTGTGTTGTGTGCCTCTGCTGACGCCCTGCAGTAAAGCCGTCATGAGTCAAGCTCTGAAGGCCAGTTTCAGTGGATTCTCTAAAATTCAGCGTCTCTGTGGCATCTCAGACAGTGAGTGTTTGTCTTAACATGACACACACACACACACACACACATACACCTGAATAAAACATGGCTGTCCCTCAGACCCACGCAGATGGATGAAAGAGCAGGTGTTGCAGTGGCTGTACTGGGCGTCCGGTGAGTTCAGCTTGACCAACATCAACTTCTTTAAGTTCGACATGAGTGGCAGTGAGCTGTGTGATCTGGGTAAGGAGGGATTCCTGGATCTGGCTCCGGACTTTGTGGGTGACATTCTGTGGGAGCACATTGAGCAGATGTTGAGAGGTACTGGAGCGTTCTGTCACCGGCTTGAAGCGCATGTGTCACATGTGAGGTTACTGACGCCTTTTGATTCTCTGCAGCTTATCAAGACAAAGAAGAGGCCAGAGTTTCGAGTCGGCCGTCTGAGTCCAGCTGGAGCAGCAGGAATCGTAAGTGTTCGGACACGTGACTGTTGATGTCTGAGGCAGGTTTTGACGCTTCATTTTTTGACGATCTTGTGCGTGTGCAGACATCAGACTGGAGGAGCGTTCTCTGACGGTTCCTGACAACTGCATCAGTCTGCTCCGAGAGCTCTTCGAGAGTGCTGATGAAGGTTCTGAGCCCAAGATGTCCGCGTATCCCAAACCTCAGCTGAGCACGGTCAGCGTGAGCTACATCAGTCACGAGGCCTCCGGAGCAGCTCCGCGTCTCAACACACCAGGTACGTTCACTGACTTGACTCGCTCACGCTTCGCTGAGATCACGCCTCTATAAACCACATTCTCTGCAGGGTCGTCACGGGACCAGATGTCTGTGGAGAGTGCGGAGGGTTCCGAGAGCGTCCTGAGGTCCTGGGGGAGCCACTCCTCCCTCGCCGACACCCAGCGCGTCCCGTCCTACGACAGCTTTGAGGAGGAGCTGGGCGTGACCCCGCTGTCGCTGGGCAAACAGGGACTGTCCTTCAAAGACTATGTTCAAGAGCGAAACGAACCGCTGGAGCAGGGAAAAGCAGTGATACCGGCCGCCGTGCTCGCAGGATTCACAGGTGCGTTTCATTCTGAACTGAAGCACACTTTCAATCCATGACTGTAAATAACGTGTGTGTGTGTGTGTGTGTGTGTGTGTGCGTGTAGGAAGCGGCCCCATTCAGCTGTGGCAGTTTCTTCTGGAGCTGTTGACCGACTCCACCTGTCAGAACATCATCAGCTGGACCGGCGACGGCTGGGAATTCAAACTCACCGACCCTGATGAGGTGAGACACAGTCATGACATGATTTATATTGATGCGCAAACCTGTTATCGAGGTTCTAACCCTAATCTGGTGTGTGCATCAGGTGGCGCGCCGCTGGGGGAAGAGGAAGAACAAACCCAAGATGAACTACGAGAAGTTGAGTCGGGGACTTCGATACTACTACGATAAGAACATCATCCACAAGACGTCAGGGAAACGTTACGTGTACCGCTTCGTCTGCGACCTGCAGAATCTCTTGGGTTACACGGTGGAGGAGTTGCACGGCATGCTGGGAGTTCAGCCCGACACTGAGGACTGAAGGAGAGAGAGCGGCCCTCTCGTGTGCTGATCGGACCTCGCTGAAGGTCTCTGTTTGTGATGTTTTATCACGCGTGGAGCGAGTGTTTGCCGCTGCCAGCGATCCAACAGAAAACTGAATTCACAGACACTGAATGTGATGATTTCTGTTATCATGTTGATTATTGACTCGTATTTCAAAGAGAGAAGATGATTTATTTCTGGTGTATTAACTCGGTCTACTGAAGATTCTTTACACACACACACACGTGTGCGGGTTTTAAACATCTGAGACATCGACTACTGAAAGTCTTTCATATACTGTCAGCATGTACAGAGACGCTGTGACACTTCTGTTGATATTTGTGTTGTAAACTTAGTTGATATTATTTCATGAATCTTTGGGATTGCTCAGGCTAAAGTGAGATCTCTTTATCATCTCGCAGGAGATGTTATGTGTCTCGTGGGGCAGTTGAAGCTTCTTACATAAACTTATTAACACGCATCATGAGATCTGCTGTAATATCGCAGTGAATATTTATATATTTTCTCTCTTCCGCAAATGAATGTTTAATGCTCTTATACTACAGGGGACCGTTTGACTGTAAACCAGTGGACTTTAGATCAGTCGTTCTCAAGAAATCAGGAGCAGGAACACTTTTGATATATTTTTGCTTAATCTCAGAGCATCTTTTGAGGTAAGGCTGGTTTCATATTTGACTGGATAAAGATCATCTCAATTATTGATCCGTGAGAACTGGACACACTGAAGTCACGGCCGTGTCACTATCAACTAAATGTGTGAATGCTTGTTTCTAAGAAAAGTCTTGAATCTTTGACAGTCGGTGAGGTTCAGCTTTGATGATCTCATGCTTGTGCAGACGTGTTGAATATCTGAGCGAGTGTTTGTGTGGTGACTCAGACGGGTTATGGCCTACAGGCAGATTGTGTTTGACTCATGAGAAACACTCCTGTGCAGATAAGCATCTTTATACTGTTAACACACACACACACACACACATGTAGACTTACAATGAACAGTGTGTGTTATTGTGAAAACTAATAAACTCTCATTTTGTGAGAACAGATGAACTTGTATGACCTGTGATTGATGTGTTCTGAATCCACATCTCCTTTACTGCAAGAAACTCACTTGAGTGACTCAGATCTGCACATGCGCGGACACACACACACACAGAGAGTTTATATAGCAGCTGAGTCAACAGACCTGATAAAGACAGAAGTGATACCATCAATATATTCCCTCTGTCTTCACTGAAATATACCACATCATCATTATCATTGTGTGTGTGTGTGTGTGTATTAGATTCAGCACAAAATCATCTAAAATACAGAAAATAACGTTAAACACAAACAACATTAACATTTCTTCAAACATTAAGGGGGTCATATGCCGCAAACACGTGTTTTCTGTGTCTTTGGTGTTTTATAAGTTGCCCATGAATGTACTAATGTATTAGAAATGTCAAATTGCAAATATTAAAGAGTCATTCTATCTCAAAGTAAAAATGGCTGAAACACCTCGAGTAACCACACCCCCACAAATCTACTTCAGTTGGTGGTCTGCATTTATTTATTTAATTATTTATTTATTCGATATTATTTATTAGAATGATCTTGCTTGTTCTATAAACACCATATGCACTGTGGCGTGTTTTACCCTCTCTGTGTTTATTTCTTATTTGCTCCTGTAGAGCTGCTTTGGAATAATGCACATTGTGAAGAGCGCTATATAAATAAACTTGAACTGAATTGGTAAATTTATATGACTAAGACCGTTCAAATGTATACTCAAGTAAGGTGGTGTACCTGTCAGTACAATTGAAGAGGAACCTGATGTTCCAGATATGGTCAGAGGCGTTACATTTCCCTCACACGCTTGCAGTATTCCAACAATCACTACACACTGGTGAACTGGCCAATCACAGCACACCTCGCTTTTTAGAACGATGAGCTTTGTCAAAAATCTGCGAGTTTCAGAGAGGCGGAGCAAAGGGGAGATAGAAACATGCACTTAATAACCTTAAATCGTGTATACATGTTGTATTACATCTAAAAAAACATAATATTTTGTTTTAGCCGTGTCATATCACCCCATTGAACATGAATCAAATATGACGCACTTTATTGTTTTGACACAATATAATAAATCTCTTATCACAGAATCATAAAACTGTCTGTCAGTCTCTCTTGTAGTGATTGTGTTGGGCATTTCCCCTATAATGTAATAAAGAGCCGTTGTTAAATCACACTGACGTCACGCTGCCGTGGCAACCAGCTGAAGCGGCTCCTTGGAAACCTTTGATTCCTTTATACATCAACCCTGACCGGGACAACACAACAGACACACAAACATCATCAACACAGAAGATTTTGTTAAAGTTTGTCAAAGGTGTTCATGTGACATCATCAGTGTTCTTGAGAGCACAAGAAAAACAAACATGATCAAACCTCTCTCAGGTATCTCAAGCCTCTGGCTCTACACACACACACACACACACGTGATCACAAATAAAGAGCAAATGATTGACAGCGCAAGACTGTTTGTGTTTCAAAGGAAATGGATTGCACAAGTGTCATTTACTGTAAGAGAGAGTTTACAGACTAAGGGAGGAGCCAAGATATCTCTACAACACACCCTTACACAACATGAGTCTACTTTATTCGTAGGTATACTTACGTGAAGTTCATGTGTTTTTTCATATATACGTACTTTAAGAACATTTAAGTGTAACAGTAGTGAAACTGGTTGTATTGTGACTTTAATACAAGTGAACTTAGAGGTACTGGTACTTGTAGCACATCGTTTAGTTGATGAAAGTACACTATGAAGTGTTCCCTCAACACGGTAACTACTGATTAAATAGTTTTTATCCTGCAAGCCAGTTTTCTTGAAAAGTGATCTTTACATCATAATTATAGTTGACTATGTTTACATTATTTTCTTTGTTCCTATTTAATGAGTGTTCTTGAAGTAAATGTCTATGTGCATAAGGTTGGTGTTTTATTTACTTTCAACAATAAAATTGCATATAAACCTGAACCTATAAATTTAGGAGACAGAATGGATTGGTACATTTATTTGTTTTACACAGTGTTACAGTGATTATTATAAATGATTTATCTGTGCAGACCATTTTATATTCATTTCCACTTGTAGTTTTTAATCAAAAACATGAAGCTCCTCCCCCTCGTCAGAAACAAAAGAGAGGTAGAACTTGACTGACCGTCCAATGGCCAGGCATTTTAAGCCCTCACCTCCAGGCCAAATTTATTACAAACTAAGCAAAAAGGTAAAGGCAAAATAAAGCCCGGCCCAACATTTTTTCTAACTAGAGGTTGCGTCTTAAAACACTTTATTTGTATTTTATCAAAGCAGCTGTAGCCAAAAAAAAACATGTTAGCCATTCCATTCCATTCTCTACCGCTTATCCGAACTACCTCGGGTCACGGGGAGCCTGCGCCTATCTCAGGAGTCATCGGGCATCAAGGCAGGATACACCCTGGATGGAGTGCCAACCCATCGCAGGGCACACACACTCACTCATTCACTCACACACTCACATGTTAGCCAACCATAGGTAAATAAAGATATAACCTTAAAAAAGTAGTAGTATAACATACACTTGAAAGCAACATCTCGCGAGACCTGAGCAAAAAGTATCATGATTCATATCCAGAACACGATGCATGATGGGATACGCTCAGAAGCTGTATTCAAGGTAGTGTGGGTTTAGTGTTTACTGTCCTTTAGCATTTTTTAAGCACGCGCACTCAAGTGGCCAAGACCGCATGAGGGGGTATTTGGACGCAGCCTCTGACCCTGTCCCAAATGGCGCACTTCTTGTGGACTTGCGGTCTCGTGGACTGAAATTAGGCGTGCTCTCCAGGTCTAAGAGTCCGTAGAGTGTCCCATTTGTCTTTTTAGCGCTCAGAAGTCTGCTCTCGAGCGCCCCCTTTGTCGCCTCGATCCGGTCTTTGGCGAAGCTCGCATAGATGCGAACTCTACTGAAGTCCACTACCCAGGGATCCTTGCGAACGCCCAATCACAGAACCGATGGGAGGAGTGTCATGGATGTCAGACATTTACGTACACATGACGGCTACATTCTTAAATGTATGTTTTGATAACATTCAAAATTAATTTATGAATTAGTTACTTATTCACATTATTGCTTATTTATTTTCTATTAAGCCAGCTATTCAAGAATAAAAACTTTTCGTGCAGTGCATTTTCTTATTTATTGATATAGCGCATTTCACAATGTGCATTGTTCCAAAGCAGCTTTACAGGAGCAGACAGGAAAAACAGAAAAGTTAAAACACAGCACAGTTCTATGTTTCAGTGCTGTACCTACTTAAAGGTACAGTTTGTATAAATCACCGCTAGAGGGCGCAAGATCAAAACAACAACAATGGCGTAGCTTGATGACGCAGTGTAGACGCGTGGAATGATGGGATATGTTGTCTTCAACTCCACCGCTGGTGGTACCGCTGATACATCAATCAGACGGGAATGAGAAAACATGTTAGCGGAAGAGGTAAACTAATAAAGTTTTTTACAATTTTCGTTTGATTAAATCATTTTATTTCATTATAATGCATTAGACCCGAGTAATGTAAGGTTTAAAACTAAATTGTTTGTCATTGATGTTACAGTAATTGCCTAATTCGATGGTGTGATAACGCTGCGCTAGTCTACTCTACTCTGTGTTCCGTGTTTAATTCAGCGAGTCAGCTCCACTTATTCTGTGGATTCATTTTCAGATTTTTAGAGCAAAACAACAGATAATGTGTCAATTCTTCAGGTTGATTTGTCTCACTGGAATGAAAGGTCAGGTCAAGCACAATGGATTGTGGGATACACAGTGTATCATTCATTGTGTTTTGTGTGTATATAAAACACAGAAGTGATGTTCAGCAGCTCTTTTGTAACCTTCCTCTGACGCACACATCGCAACAGAAACATGCGACTTCCCCTTCACCAGAGATCTGCATGTCCTGCTCTCACATGTACAGATGTGACACACATCACACACGTCACTTAAACACACACACACACACACACACAGATCTGCAGAGAGAACAGCGGGTGTCAGGCATGCTTTGAATGATGGGAAAATAAACACTGGTTTTCCCCTACGGAGTGCTCTTTCTAGTGTCCAAACGTTTCATGAATTTATAAACATTTTCTGTGTTAATCTCCTTTAAAAACCGACTGAAAGTGTTATGACACGAAAAATCACTGATCAATCAGACAGAATATCAAACAGACTTCATATTTAGGGTTTAGACAAACTTCTGAAAAGCAGTTCAAGCTTGACTTGTGTCTTTCTCTTTCAAGCGAGTGTGTGTCTTCATCTGAAGCATCAGGCCTGTGGGAGGTGATCTGAGATCTCTAACACAGACACTGTGAGATTCTCACTCGTCGTCATTGTGAAATCTCTCACTGAATGTTCAGTGTTTCATTGATCACGGACAGATGAGATGAGAACCCAAACCCTCCATCTGTCCGTGCAGCATTTCAACACTGAATTTACACAGAAGCAGGAGGAAAATACTTGAACCGAACTGTCAATATATAAACCCACAACCTCTTAAAACTCTAACAAGTAACATCAGCTCCATCACACCTCTGGATCTGCAACGTCTGCTGTTTGGCTCCATCATGTGTCCAAACATAATAACACATGCAGAAGAAAAACTCACCACTCAAACATAAAACAAGTCATGTTTAATATGTTTCTAAAGCACAAGAACTACACAAATACAGTTCTGTTTTAACATCTATGTGTATAAGTTACTCTGAACCTCACTGGCTCGTGTGAACTTCTGCAGAATGTCTGAAGTCGGACACAGATTCATCTGAAATAAACAGAGTGACACATTTGAGTCGAGAGTAGAAACATGTTCAATGAAACAGAGACATCAGCGACACACTCACCTTCACTGCTGCGCTCAGACCTGTGAGAGCTGCTTTATACGTTTCCATAGTGACCGAGTCTGGATGAGTGACATCACTGTAACACTGATACACAACAGCTGGAATCTGATGAACCTGACAGTGGCTGAGCACTAACCACACACACACACACACACACAGATTATTTTCTCATGCGTTTGACGCTGCAGTGATGTCATGTGATGTGATGTGATGTGATACCTGCTGCAGACAGTCCTGTGATGATGTTGGGCTGCTCCAGCAGAGGACACGCGACAGCACCTCTGTACGTGGCCGTCTTCAGAGCACGCAGGAAGGGTGTGCTGTTCCCACTCAGGTAGTCTGATGCTTTATATTCGGCCAGGACACAGTCAGAGAGCACAGTAACTGTCAGAGCTCTCTTCTGTACACAGCCCAACACCTGCACATCACATATCATCATTACACACACAAACACACATCTCTCTCTCTCTCACTCTCTCTCTGTATCTCTATCTCTATCTCTGAAGTGTTATTGATGTCTGACCTCCTCAGCCCACTGGAACAGCTGATCTTCAGCAACATAACACGTGCACACACACATCATGACCTGAGACAACACATAATACAGCTTCTGTTAATCAGGTTGTGTTACACGTGTGTGGAGCGTAAGGTGTGGTGTGATGCTCACAGACGGGTTGTGCTCCTGCTGGTAGAGAACACAGGCCGGTTGTCCAGGGGCTGGAGCTGTGTCAGTCCTGCTGGAGCTGTGACTGCGTTCATTCCAGAGAGACACCCAACCCACTGCTGACCAACCTCCACAACTCAACACATAGGCTGACGTGAACCCTAACAAACACACACAAACACACACACATATTAATATGAGCTCTACAGTGTGTGTGTGTGTGTGTGTGTGTGTGTGTGTGTGTGTGTGTGTGTGTGTGTGTGTGTGTGTGTGTGTGTGTGTGTGTGTAGATTTCAGTCTCACCGGTGGCGTTTAAACCCACAGCTATGATCAGATGAGAACACGACACCGATCTCTTGTCAGTCTGAGACATCCACTGCACACGAACTGACCTGACATAACGTTACACAAAACAAACACAACAACACCCATTATAAACAAAACAAGACGCATTAAAAACACAATAACACGGAGTCAGACACACGTGCAGTCATGGTGAAACTGAAAGTAAATCTCTCTCTACTATTATAACGTGAAAAAGACCGTTTAAATGACAGCTGACTGTAACTAATCACACGTAATAAATGATGAAAATTTTCGTCATCTTTCACCTCTTCTCTTCTATTTCACGTCGGATTTCTTCATCTTCTTCGTTTTGCGTCAAATCATCGTCATCATCTTCTTCAACAGCTCTCGAGTAAACCGATAAAATTTCACCGAAAAATGTCGCCATATTAAAGCATTTATAAGTGAATTAATACGGAAAATGAAACCCGCGCCGTAATGACTGATGAAGTTTTAGCAAAACCGCCACCGGAAATAACTAGTGTATCTTTACGACAAAAGACTTTTATTTTGTTTTAGTATCGCCACCGTTTTCATTGATAAGAGTCGGTGTTTTATGTATGGATTTTATGACGAGCAAAGTGCTGCTGCTGATGATTATGATTATTATTATTATTATTATGATGAAAGCAAGAAAGAGATTGTGCAGGAGATTATCATAAATTGCATTTTCAAAATGTTAAAATATCAAAAATATATGATTTATTTTCCTCCTGATTTACACACTAAATATGTATTAAATCCACTGAAATGGCCCAGAATAGTACTACATTATGACACTTGAATTTTTAAAATGGCTCTACGCGATCTTTTTAAAACTTTTCTATTTTACTTCATCAATTTGTATTTTTATCAAACAAGTTATCAAATGTGTCAATTCTGATCTGAGGTCAGCAGAAGTTTAAAACTTAGGTTAACTGATGATGGGTTAGATCGGTACACTAGCGCTGCTGATGTCGGTGCGTGTAGAGTCTGATCTGAGGGGTTAGATCGGTACACTAGCGCTGCTGATGTCAGTGTGTGTAGAGTCTGATCTGAGATCAGTGGGGTTAGATCGGTACACTAGCGCTGCTGATGTCGGTGCGTGTAGAGTCTGATCTGAGGGGTTAGATCGGTACACTAGCGCTGCTGATGTCGGTGTGTGTAGAGTCTGATCTGAGATCAGTGGGGTTAGATCGGTACACTAGCGCTGCTGATGTCGGTGCGTGTAGAGTCTGATCTGAGGGGTTAGATCGGTACACTAGCGCTGCTGATGTCGGTGTGTGTAGAGTCTGATCTGAGATCAGCGGGGTTAGATCGGTACACTAGCGCTGCTGATGTCAGTGTGTTTAGAGTCTGATCTGAGATCAGCGGGGTTAGATCGGTACACTAGCGCTGCTGATGTCAGTGTGTAGAGTCTGATCTGAGGGGTTAGATCGGTACACTAGCGCTGCTGATGTCGGTGTGTTTGGAGTCTGATCTGAGATCAGTGGGGTTAGATGGGTACACTAGCGCTGCTGATGTCGGTGTGTGTAGAGTCTGATCTGAGATCAGTGGGGTTAGATCGGTACACTAGCGCTGCTGATGTCGGTGCGTGTAGAGTCTGATCTGAGATCAGTGGGGTTAGATGGGTACACTAGCGCTGCTGATGTCGGTGTGTGTAGAGTCTGATCTGAGATCAGTGGGGTTAGATCGGTACACTAGCGCTGCTGATGTCGGTGTGTGTAGAGTCTGATCTGAGATCAGTGGGGTTAGATGGGTACACTAGCGCTGCTGATGTCAGTGTGTAGAGTCTGATCTGAGGGGTTAGATCGGTACACTAGCGCTGCTGATGTCGGTGCGTGTAGAGTCTGATCTGAGATCAGTGGGGTTAGATGGGTACACTAGCGCTGCTGATGTCGGTGTGTGTAGAGTCTGATCTGAGATCAGTGGGGTTAGATCGGTACACTAGCGCTGCTGATGTCGGTGTGTGTAGAGTCTGATCTGAGATCAGTGGGGTTAGATGGGTACACTAGCGCTGCTGATGTCAGTGTGTAGAGTCTGATCTGAGGGGTTAGATCGGTACACTAGCGCTGCTGATGTCGGTGCGTGTAGAGTCTGATCTGAGATCAGTGGGGTTAGATGGGTACACTAGCGCTGCTGATGTCGGTGTGTGTAGAGTCTGATCTGAGATCAGTGGGGTTAGATCGGTACACTAGCGCTGCTGATGTCGGTGTGTGTAGAGTCTGATCTGAGATCAGCGGGGTTAGATCGGTACACTAGCGCTGCTGATGTCGGTGCGTGTAGAGTCTGATCTGAGATCAGTGGGGTTAGATCGGTACACTAGCGCTGCTGATGTCGGTGCGTGTAGAGTCTGATCTGAGATCAGTGGGGTTAGATCGGTACACTAGCGCTGCTGATGTCGGTGCGTGTAGAGTCTGATCTGAGATCAGTGGGGTTAGATCGGTACACTAGCGCTGCTGATGTCAGTGTGTAGAGTCTGATCTGAGGGGTTAGATCGGTACACTAGCGCTGCTGATGTCGGTGCGTGTAGAGTCTGATCTGAGATCAGCGGGGTTAGATCGGTACACTAGCGCTGCTGATGTCGGTCTGTGTAGAGTCTGATCTGAGATCAGCGGGGTTAGATCGGTACACTAGCGCTGCTGATGTCGGTGTGTGTAGAGTCTGATCTGAGATCAGTGGGGTTAGATCGGTACACTAGCGCTGCTGATGTCGGTGCGTGTAGAGTCTGATCTGAGATCAGCGGGGTTAGATCGGTACACTAGCGCTGCTGATGTCGGTGTGTTTAGAGTCTGATCTGAGATCAGCGGGGTTAGATCGGTACACTAGCGCTGCTGATGTCGGTCTGTGTAGAGTCTGATCTGAGATCAGCGGGGTTAGATCGGTACACTAGCGCTGCTGATGTCGGTGTGTGTAGAGTCTGATCTGAGATCAGTGGGGTTAGATCGGTACACTAGCGCTGCTGATGTCGGTGCGTGTAGAGTCTGATCTGAGATCAGCGGGGTTAGATCGGTACACTAGCGCTGCTGATGTCGGTGTGTGTAGAGTCTGATCTGAGATCAGAGGGGTTAGATCGGTACACTAGCGCTGCTGATGTCAGTGTGTTTAGAGTCTGATCTGAGATCAGTGGGGTTAGATCGGTACACTAGCGCTGCTGATGTCGGTGTGTGTAGAGTCTGATCTGAGATCAGTGGGGTTAGATCGGTACACTAGCGCTGCTGATGTCGGTGTGTGTAGAGTCTGATCTGAGATCAGCGGGGTTAGATCGGTACACTAGCGCTGCTGATGTCAGTGTGTTTAGAGTCTGATCTGAGATCAGTGGTCCACTCTCTCAGTCAGACGCTGTAAACAAACGCTGAAGCTTCGACACTCGCTCGATATTTATGAAATCTAAAGAATGGACATAAAGCTTCGGGTTATTACACACATTCGTGTTTTATTGTGTGTTTTTCTCATGTTTATTGTCGCCGGTAAGTTTCATTTTTGTGCTTTTATGTTTTTCTCAGATCTTTGAGCGTTAGCTCATATTTATGCTAACCCGCTAAATTCAGTTAACGTTATCAATCCTCCTGTGATGTCGTGTTTATTTAAAACACGTGTTCTGGGCTTAGATATAAACATGTGATGACGTTTGTTAGTTATTTATTGGACCAAAGTACGTCATATAAATAAACAGGTGCACGTTTGAATGTGTTTGTCCTCTGAAGAGGGCTAGCTTGTATTGTTCTGTTAGCATGTTAGCTCACGTCAGATGTGCTCAACCCATCAATGATTCACTTTGAGTTTATTATACTAACACGTGAATTAAAGACATATACGTTGTTGCATTACTTTGTCAGCATCATAATTAAACATTAAGTTGAATGTATTTGTGACAGAACAAACATTACGATGAGAATATTATCATTTGTACCATGTCTACTTTAAAGTGTGATGTTAATGTGTATTTACACATGAATGTGGTCCTCTTCGTATATGTACTTTGGTAAGATCATGTTTGTGAATGCTCATGGTCGGTTGTTCAAAAAGATGAATCTGGATCAGAATGTTGTGTTATACAGGATCATATAATCCATTTGTCTTTTGTGCCAGTTTTTCAAAGCAAAACTGGATTGGATCACCCTGATCCATATACACACTTTTTCAGATGAGCAAATCTGGATTTCAGCTCTATGGAAGCCCTAAAGGGTTGATTTTTGACTGGTTTATCACTAATGTTCACAAACGGTGATAATAAACATTTTAAATTTGGATTAAAATCGTTCTTTACTGTCGGCTACTGAAAAGCAAAAGAGGAAGCCTAATGTTTATTTACTATTTTTACTTTAACAGCCAAACTTATCAAGAGAAAAGTGAAAGTAGATTGTCTGTGTGTATATTGCATGATCTAAATGTTGTAGTTTTTAGTTTTATTACATTTTCTCTTCCTGAAATCCACTCTTCTGCAGGATAATCCTGTTTTTTGATCAAATTCTCCTGATTTTCCTAAAAAGTTTTGAACAACTCAATCTGAAGGTTTGATCCAGATGAAAACCCAGATTGGATATTGTGATCTAATCAAATTCTCGACCCATTTTGTGCTTTTGAATAACCTATTTTTAAGATTTGCTCCAAACCGACAGCCGAAATCCAATCTGATTACTTTTGAACAACCGGCGCCGGCTGATCAGTGTGATGTGTGTGTGAGTTTCATATGAACGTGTGTGTTTGTGTGTTTCAGGCGTGTTTCCGGTGGCTGTAGCGATAGATGTTTATACTCCGGCTGAGGTGTTTGTAGAGAATGGAACCACAGCGACGCTGACGTGTAGTTTTAAATCTAAGGAGGTGATCAGTAGTTTAGCATCAGTCACATGGTCTTTCCTTCCAGAAGGCGACGCTGGAAACCCCACTCATGTAAGATCTGGTGTGCTCTATACATGAAGTGATGAAGTGTGTCACAGTGATGTCATCGGCAGCACGCCGTCTCTTCATTGGCTTGTGTTCCCTACAGTTCATCTATTACGGCGATGGAAGAGTGTTCCCCATCTCTTTGCCGCAGTTCATTTCTCGTGTGGAGTGGGCCGGAGACTTGAACAAGAAGGACGCTTCCATCCGCGTGACTCGGGTGCAGTTCAAAGACAACGGGACTTACGTGTGTGACGTGAAGAATCCTCCGGACATCACCGGACAGCCGTCCATCATTAAAGTCCGAGTAGTCATGAAAGGTGATTGTGTGCGCGTGTGACGTCACCGTGGTTACGTGTGGTGATGTGGATGTGACCGTGGTGTTTTTCTCCCGCAGAGTCTCTTCCACAGAGCAGCACGGCCGTGATCGTGGGCGGCGTGATCGGAGCCGTGATCGGCATCATCATCATCTCTGTGGTCATGTATCTGATCATCAGACGACAGGTGCCCAGACGAGATTACGAGGGGTACGTGGGTTCATGACATTCATTCGGCTGGAAATGACGGGATTAACACTGACGGTTGTGTGTTTGTGTGTGTGGCATGATGACTAAACCCAGAACCCAACAAACTAACACACAGAAGGGTGGAGTGAGTCTCAGCTCATTCTCATGAAAACATCTGTGTTTGTGTGTTGTGACAGAAAATTAATGTACAATCGGAGACGTTTGTGAGATTCGTCTGGTGGTTTATAACACGTGAGCGAGTTGTGCGATACATCTAACGGATAACTGATCTATAAAACAACTACACAAGTGCCATGCGTGCCATGCGTGTTTGTGTCTGCTGTTGTGTGTCTCATAACACAGTTTATGCTCCGTCCACTTTCTGTCAATCAAAACTACTGCATCCTGTGTGCGTCTTGTGTGTGCGTTTACCTGATGTGTGTGTGTGTGTGTGTGTGTGTGTGTGGATCAGCCATTTTCATTGATCACGTGGCGTTTGTATCATGTTGCTTTTATCATCTCTCCCTCTCATCTTGTGTGTGTGTGTGCTGCTCATTGTGCTCGCATCATCCCGGCTGAATTGCGTGTGTGTAGCTGCACCTCAGTAGAGAGTGTGAGCTCACAGAACACGCGTGTGGGGAAGAAGGTGGAGTCAAGCACAGACAACTCCTCTTGCTCCAGCCCCTCTGCCCCCCTACAGGTACGAGACACTTGTGTGTGTGTGTGTTTGAGTGCAGTTTGCGTGTGTGTTTGCGTGTAGTTTGTGTGTGTGTGTGTTTGCGTGCAGTGTGTGTGTGTTTGCGTGCAGTGTGTGTGTGTTTGAGGGCAGTGTGTTTGTGTTGTATTGTTGTGTTCTCACTGTGTGTCTCTGTGACATTCACTTTATATCAGCAGACATTTTCATGTTGTTACTGTACTGTCCTAATTCTCTCTCTCTCTCTCTCTCTCTCTCTCTCTCTCTCTCTCTCTCTCTCTCTCTCTCTCTCTCTCTCTCTCTCTCTCTCTCTCTCTCTCTCTCTCTCTCTCTCTCTCTCTCTCTCTCTCTCTCTCTCTCTCTCTTTCTCTCTCTCTGTCTCTCTCTCTCTCTCTCTCTCTCTCTCTCTCTCTCTCTCTCTCTCTCTGTCTCTCTCTCTCTCTCTCTCTCTCTCTCTCTCTCTGTCTCTCTCTCATTGGCTGATTTAGGGGCCGGTGATCTATGCTCAGCTCGATCACTCCGGCAGTAGGAGCTCCTTCCACAAGATGGAGCCGGTGGTCTACGCAGACATCCGGAAGAACTAGAGCAGCGGTTATTGCATGTGCATCTTTACATTCATTCACAATCTAAACGAATCTAAGAGAACAGGTGTCAATGACAGACGTACGGTCAGAGGCTCGAGCGGATGGACAGCTGGATGGGTTAGTACTGGACGGATGATTTCACATGTTGTAGGTTTTCTAACCGCACAAACTCTGGCTTCTTCTGCTGTTATTGGATGTGTGTATGTGTATTATGGTCATTGCTAGTGTAATATCACTCATATTAATACGTCTGATGATGTCATTCAGGGGCTGGTTGTATAAAATGCCTAGACTTACAAGTTAGTTATGCAATTGTTGTCTTCAAGACTGGTCATAACTTCTTTAAGTCAGGTACATAAAAGGGTAGATTAGTGTAGTTAAAATTCCAAAAGTAAGACTTTATTTTATAAGCTGTTTATGCAACCGGCCCCAGATCATCAGAACTAATCATCTTGTACATAAAGACCAAATGTTCATCCCACATTCTCAATCCAGTGACGTTTACTGCTACAGCGCTTCTTTATTACAGTCAAACTATACTGTAAGCATTTTTATTTTTTATTGAAAGAGATTTTAGTGTTTAGTTCAGTAATGAGAATTTGGGAGTGATATTTTCTCATGACCGTAATGTCCTGGCTTGATTTGTCTTAGTATACTTTAAATGACACAGGCAGAATGATGTCTGGCGTGCTTCAGTCTGCTGTGTTTGCTTGTAAACAGATCAATAACACTATGTTATTATGTTATTAACACTATAACACTATGTTATTGTGTTATTGACATCTATGCCAAAAACACTCCAGTCGCTGTTGGCTTCAGAATGATTCAAGTAAAGTAAAGTTAGCGTGCATGTGTCGACGGTTAGACTAACAGCTAGTGATCATGAAACTAATGTCTCTGTAGTGTTGTTGTAGAAACATATTCAGTGTCAGGGTGCTAGTAAACGAGTTTTTCTTCAGGGCTGATGGGGACATTTTGTTTTCCTGCTCTATACACTCCATTCTTTCTTTTACTACATTCCAATTAATGTATTTTCTTTACTTTAAACGTTCCGACACTTTCTGAAAAAGACCAAACAGAGCGATGGTTCTTTCACACGTATGATGCTGGACTCTTGAGTTTGTGTTGTTTTTCTTAGATGATGATTTTTTTATTGATTGACCAGCGAGATGATGATGAAGAACTGCAGTTACTGCAACATTCCAATAATGCGACTTTTGTCTTTTGTACTGTGGTTGCGAATACTGCACTGTTAGATTTTGTTGTGCCACGTTTGTTAACTGAAACATTGTGCCTTCAACATTCATGAACGAACTCACACACCTGATCTTGTATTTTTGGTTTATTGGCCTTCTGTATATGAATCCAGCTGTATCTGTCTAATTTTATACATACATATATATATAAATATCACATTGACTGAATCCGTTTCATTTGTCTGTCTGCTTTGTGTGTTATTGTGTTGTTCATGAGTTTTTGTGTAAAATTATGTTGTGTAATCACTGAGGAATGTAGTCGCTGGATTAATCTGAAACCATCTGATTTTGAAGAGTTTTCAAAGAATGTTGTTTGTCCTGAGTGGCACGCGAGCGCTCTTGAGATTAGTCAGATATAACATTAACTGGAACGCAGAACAGACACCAGAATTGTTTGAAGCTTTCAGTATCTCGATTGATGAAGAGATGAAACTGCAGTGATGTGTATGTGCTAACAGTATGTCTGCGGTTGCTTTGATGATGTCAGTCTCTTGTCTATCCACATGAAAGCAAGCTGTTACCCAGAATCCCCCACTTTGACTTCCCTTTAGGATGTTCAGCTGATCACAATGGCATTTATTACATGATATTTTAAGTCACAAAGAAACACAAAAGTAGCAAAACACATGAACGTAACTAGGTAGCACAATTAGTTATTTCTAAGGGTATAATAACAATATGTTCAAAGTCAAATTTATATAATTTTATTTGTTATTATTACTTTGTTTAACATGCATATCCTTTAAAGGTGGTGGGTTATTGATAATTAACAAATTATTGATTGAACATTTATATATTATTGGTTTTAATCTTGTCTCCATATGGTTCCTTCCTAAACACTGGTGCTCTTATGTCATATATGCAGTTTATTGTTTGCAGTCATTTACATATTTTATGATGGCAAATGTTGGGAGAATGAAAGTTCTTACGCTGCTTTATTGGAATGAGCATCTCTTCTCTACTGTGTTGATGTGAGTTCCTCATGTTACTTTAAAAAGGAAATGAGTTACTTCTCACATATAGTAACTGAGTTACATTCTCTGGTCATCTACATTTTGATGCATTTGACAGACGCTTTTATTCAAAGTGATTTACATTGCATTGTACTATACATTTGTGTTTTCAACTATGTGTAATCCCCTGGGGTCGAACATGTGACCTGGTCGTTGCTAGCGGCATTCTCGAACCACTGAGCCACAGGAAAACTTAAATAAGTTACTTTTTTAATGATGTAAGTATTGCGTTACCTTTTAAAAATGTTCAAATATGTCAAATAACTTGGATGCCCCCAATATTAAATATGCTAAATGAATGAAATGGAAACAAAATAGAAAAAGATTATTTCATGAAACATTGTACACTAATCTACACTATTTTAATGTTGCCGTGGGACAATGTTAAATGTGATATTTTATATATTAATTGTATTATTGGAAAAATAAAAGACCATATACTGTTCAGAACTTTTAATATGTATTGCACAGAGCACAACTGGTCAGCAAATAAGTCTAAAAAACGTATGCTCCTTAAGACCAAAAAATAAATAATAAAAAAATATATATACATAAACTCTTTGTAGTGCCAATTAAAATGATAAAACTGTCACTCAACTTCACAACTGTTAGACATGCTGTAACAGTACTACTTATTTTTCAACAAAATGTGCTCTCATGTTTTGAATGCTTTCCAGTATGATAGAGGTATGTTAGTTCCTGCATACTTTAGATTGCATTTTAAGAGACAGGATATTTCATTACTAGCAGTCATTGTTTGAGACCTGAGCACAAAGATAGTTTCTATTTTGCTTTGGAAACATTATTTTTTTGTTACCCGCAGCTTCGTCACGATACCATCCATTTAAAAAGTCTCTGTGCCTTTGCTTCACATTGCCGTGACACAATAAGACAGAAAGTTGGCTAAACAAACGCCTGAAAGAAATGGGGGGGGGGGGTTAATGTGAATAAATCAATGTGAATTTGAATTCATTCTATTTTTTTAACATCGTATTTCTAAATTTCATTGTGAACTGTATTGTCTTTCTATGGTTGATATTAAAATATGAATTAATATTTAGTTGAGGACATTTTCTGTGACAAAGTCGTATTTTGATTGGTTAGAATAGAGTAGAATATAACTGCATTGTCAATGTTAAGGGATACAGTTAACAGCTCTTCTGCATGACAGTTGTTACGTACACAAACAAATAAATATATATATACACACAATATTATAAAAGTATAAATCCTCTGCAAGTAAAGCAACAGCAGCAGAGTAATATAGTAGGGGAGGGTCATTCCACCTTTAAATGAGTTTTTATTTCACATTTTAGTTTGTTTGGGAGTGTTTCAGTGGTTATGTATTTAAGCATCTAACTGGATAGAAACTGTTTTTCAGTCTGTTGGTATTAGTTTTTATCAGTCTCCCAGACAGGTTAGGGGGAGAACAGATGATGTCCAGGGTGAGCGGGGTCTTTTGAAATGCAGTTGGCCTTCTTCTGAAGTCAGCCAGAGTAGATGTCATGGAGTATGGACAGTGACCCACCAGTCACACACTCATCTGTCCTCACTATCCTCCGCAGGTCCTTCATGTTCTCTTCTGTACATCTGGAGTATCATACCCTGCAGCAGTAGGTTAGCAGGATTTCAATGGTGGAATGAAAGAAGTTGGTCAGCAGGTTTTGAGGTAGGCAAGAGTGTTTCAACTTCCTGAGGAAATAAATTCTTTGTTGGGCTTTCCACACCTGCTGGGAGATGTGGGTAGATCAGGTGAGGAATTTAAAGCTCTCTTCCCTCTCTACATCCTCTCCGTGTATATAGAGGGTGGAATGTTCTGTATGTTTGATTTCCTGAAGTCCAAGATAATTTCCTTGGTTTTGCTTATGTTTAGATCCAGATTATTGTAAGAGCACCAATCTGTGAAATGCTGAAAGGTTGTACCAGTGTCCTCAGACATCCTGACATTACGTACGGATGTTTCCTCACAACCTGAGCCTGCCTGAGTCTATTCACAGTTTAAAGACACGTTTTTACATTTTCATATGTTGTTTTAAAAGGTAATGAGTAATCGTGTTACATAATCAGGATCTCGATATCGGCCCAAATAACCGTGATTATGATTTTGTCAGGATCTAAAAGTTTATTTAAACGTCTGGATCCGTTACGTAACTACGAACCTCTTCCATTTACTGGCCATTCTCTGAGAAAAGCATGGTAATGTGAAACAAAGAGCCCACACACCACCCAACCGATGAGTGAGACCCGCTAACCATCAAGAATGAAGTTGAGGTGTGTCTGTTTGTTCACAGTATTTCAGTGATGGATGTTATACAAACCTTGGATATAACACTGCATTTCCTGTTGCTCGGTGGTAAGAGCATTACGTTAACAACGCAAGGTTGTGGGTTTTATCCCAGGGGATTGCACATACCTATGTATAAATGTATAGGATAATGCAATGTAAGTCGCTTAGGATGAAAGCATCTGCCAAATGCCTAAATGTAAAATTATGTAAATGTAATGGATTTGGAGATGGTTTGAAACTGATAGATGGAGCCGTCCAAGAGCTAAAAGACGCTGGACATGAACCGTACGCGGTTAGTCAAACTGAGTCATACGTCTGTGTTTTGTTGGGAATCGGTGCTTACGTGCATAATGTAAAAAAACAGGAAGGGATTCATGTGATGATGTGTTGCGTGCTCATGCTGTAGTTCCGTCTCACTGCCCACCTATAGCAGCTCGCGTTTTTCCGGAAATACTGGAACAACTGCATCTGTCTTTAATAAATGTGATCAAAACTAAATACTCTTGGAGGATACGACGTATGCAATACTATTGTATAGACACTCAAGATTAATATGGGATTGGCAGAAACTGAGTGTGCTACCTGCTCTAAATCTAAAAACACTAAATTAAAAACCAGGAAGGCAGTTTTTGTTAAGTGGTTACTATTCTTTTGGGTTTCTAGCGTCGGGGTATAAGCATTACTAAAACACGAATTAAAGGGCTCATACAGCACGAAAAGATGTTTTTCTGTGTCTTTGGTGTGTTATAAGTAGTTCCCCATGCATGTATTAGACACGTTATTTTGCAGAAATAAAAGTGTGGGAACAAAATATGCATTCTATGTACAAGCAAAAATGAAACTCCTGGTCTAACCACACCCCCACAAATCTACGTCAGTTGGTGGTCTAATTTGACTAAGACCACCCAAATGTATACTCAAGTAAGGTGGTGTACCTGTCAGTACAATTGAAGAGGAACCTGATGTTCCAAATATGGTCAGAGGTGTTACATTTCCCTTGCAGTATTCCACCAATCACTACACACTGGTGAACTGGCCAATCAGAGCACACCTTGCTTTTCAGAGACATGAGCTTTGTTAAAAATCAGAGTGGACATACAAACATGCACTTAATAACCTTAAATCTAAAACAAACCATAATATTAGTTTTAGGCGTGTCATATCACCCCTTTAATAACAATCGAGCATCCAGTCCATTATACTTGATACACTGGTTAAGAAATAAGTAAAAATAACAGACAAGTAGGCAAAGTAATTGGACTTTCTTGACATTTTATAACACCAATTAGTTTGTCTCGATATCCTTCCTTCTCAAATAAATTTTTGACACACAATCTTTGTTCATTTAATCAACCTTTACCAATAATAAAGTGTACACATACATTTGTTCGTGATTTGGACATTGTTCAGTTAGCAGGCTTGTAACGCATTCATGTAATATTCAAGCCGGGTTGTTTTTCAGAATTTCAAGCGTAATGACTAAATACTGAGAATTAGCCAAATGTAGATATCAAAAGTGATCAGTTACTTCTGGTTGGTCAGCATCACTCCTCTCCAGCAGGCCCAGACAAGCCTGTCAAAAGCCAAACAAAAGGATCCAGTTTGAAGGTCTTGCACCTAAAACCTGTGCCGTCTGACACTTCTTTGAATCTCTCTGGGGCAGACTTAGTGTCTATGTGATGAGTTTTCTCAATGACACTTTCAAAATCCAACACCCGTTATATTAAGCAGTATTGAAACTAGATTGAATACTCTAAACGGTGCACATCATTTATTCTCTAGTAAATTGAGCAAATCTCAGTTTATCGTCTTTCTCAGGGTCCAATATTTTTAAGCAGGATGTTTTTTATACTTATTTTTGCATAAATATTATTTTGTAGTGGTTACACAAATGTCACATTACAAAATTATTTTTCTTGGTTCATTGGTATGCCATACATTCATTATTTTCAAAAATAAAATGTTGCCCTTATGGCAGTCCTGTCCAGTCCCAATCATCATTTCCATATCAACACACATTTATACAAATACAGAAAATTATTTATACACGTACTCTCTTCATACAAATTCTTCATACGTATTTCATACATGTTTATTCAGGATCCCCATTGCCTACTTTTCAAATACAACTATGTCCTTTCCTTAGACATTAACATTTATGAATATACAGTTATTTTCATACCTGATAAATTCACAAACTTCACATGCATTTTAACATATTATGCCGTCATGGGCAGTCCACCTTCAATTGCCATAACATGTACCGCACTTAATATCCTATATGAACTATATTCTGAAATCTACTAATAAAGGTTTAATCCATATAAAGATATTCACAGATTTAAAATGACAGCACTTCATTCTTGATAGTAATTCCTAAACTATCATTTTCATGAATAAAATAAAACTCTGATTGCATTACTAAATTCACAAATACTTCAGTGTCCTGTTGGTTGCTTTATTCTTTTTTATAGATAATTATACTTCGCTATCAGTTTTTAATAACCTCATAGGTTCAATCTGTTCATTTCTGCATCAAAATATATCGTTTTCAAAACCAAAATAGAGAGAAATGTCCACCCCCTTCATTCAGAATGTTCACAAGGGTTTGCTTCTTGATTCTACATCATCTTTCATGCTCAGACACTTTCTCTAAAATAGTTTTCACCAAAGTCAAATGACTTGACATTTTCAATGTCACAATGAGTTACACTATACACAGAAGCACTAGTTTGTTTATGAGCTACTAATCATTTCATTTAGTTGTTTTTTGAGAAAGTCTCCTCAGATGAAAACTGCTTCAGTGAGCTCAAGTAAAGTAACGCTGCATTTCATAGGCAGTAACGGTGACGGCGTTTGAATGAAACAGTAATGCATTTGATTAAAAACTAAAGGCATTTATTTATTACGACGTTATTCCCATCACTGCTCACGACTGCTGCTGGGGGGCGAATTCCGAATGTCGTGTGCGCCGGTCACAGTCGGTCGTATAAGGGGCGATTCACATTTCGCGTCTTTTGCGCTCGCAAGTTCGTTATTTTTACACTGGGTTCAAACCAAACGCGAATTAAGCATTTTGCGCGCTTAAATTGCATACAAATTCAAAGCAAAGATGCGAACAGATCTTTCTAGTCAATCTAGTCTTCGGCGAAGGTTGAAAATATTTGTCAGATCGCATCACTCACGCGATTATAACAAAATTTGATCGTCTGCTTTTATAGGGAACTGAAAATCGAGTATCTGTTGTAAGCTATGACCAAGACTTGTTGCTTTAGGATCAGAGTACCCCCTTTAGATATTTGAACAGTTGGTTTTGCACGCAACTTCAATATGACGAGTAAGGCATCTTCTCAGTTGCACGATTCTATTGCAAGACACTAATCTTTTGGAGATTTTCGTTGTTTTGATCACAAACAGGAGCTTAACATTTATCAATCCGGCTACAGAAGCCACAGTGCTGGCTAATGATGTAGGCTTATCAGTGTCTGCGCAGTCGGGAGCTCAGTTCATGGATCACCCACGTTCGCTTTATACGCTTAAGAGATATTCTCAATAATTTAGCTTTGATTGTATGTATTTGTACGTAAAGGACATGTTTCTGTGTGTTGTGCACACTGTGCCCCCTTAAAAAATGGGTGCATGACGCCCCTGTTTAGGATAGTTTAAAATAGCTTTATGTCTGTTATGCCAGCCGTTTAATGTAATGCTAATGAATATATGCCCGCAGTTTTTAATTCCTTCACGCAATCATTTGTCACAAACATTTTGGTCACGACCTGAGGGTTTTGTTGCAGACCTCAGAATTCTGTCAGCGACAGCAAAATCCAATCAAGAAACATGAGCGTGAGCTTGTCATAACTCACAGAAGTCTGTTTTATTTGTAGTTCAAATCTGAATGTGTAAATTTAGGGTTAGTTTTAACTTCAAAAAAGTCATGTGATTATTTTTGTGTCTCCTTTAACACTGGTTGTGATTTCTGCAGCAGTTGTGTTTGTGTTAAACGTCTGCTGTACACAAACACACACACACACACACACACAAACACAAACACACACACACACACACACACAAACACACTAAAGCTCATGTTGCACCAGGAAACGTTTTTCTGTGGAAGGATATGAAAGCTGCAGATCCTCTTCTCTGGAAACTCTGTTTGTTTGATCAGATATCACAATGATCTGAAGATCAACTCATATCCACCTACACACACGCACACACATACGTAACCAACCAGCAATCTGATTGTGTCAAAATATATGAATCCTGCCTCAATGTTTTTTCTCAGATTAATTCATTCTGATATACATTTCACATGTTCATTTTTTTACATTTTCCAGAGGCTTTTATCCAAAGCGACCTACATCACATTATCCTATCACCTACATTTGTTTCTAAGAATTTGCAATCCCCTGGGATCGAACCCACGACCTTTGTGTTGTTAGCTATAGTTTGTTTATTTATATATATGCATTTTGCAGATGCTTTCATTTAAAGTGACTTGCGAATATATGATGAACATTTACACATTTAACATCTCCACAACAATATCTTCATTACAAAAGACCAGAACATCTCAGCATTTTCATCATGTTTTATTCAGATAACCTGAGCAGAATAATGTACAAAACTTCATGTAACTACAAAAATGCAAAAATACAAGAGGTATAAATGTTTCACAGTATTAAAGGGATTCACATTCTTACTGGGATTCACAGTCATTTTGATTTCACCTCATAAACGCTCTTGTAAATACTAATGATTCCTTCAAGACAAGTACATCAATCATGTTAATATCAAGTGTATAAGTGAAGATTCTGAGCAACGTCTCTAAATCATCTTTATTATAAAGTGAGACAAGATTTCAGATGCATTGATATGATCATCACAACAGCAATGAAACACTTCAGCCGTCCTTCAGTCAACTCTCATTGGGAGGTTCTCTGTGTTATGGTCACGCAGCCGTGGTGACTGAGACAGCGTGGAAGTGGATTATTCACTGTTAGTTTGCCCGTGGTCGGGTGGAAGTCCCAAATGTGATCGACAGCAGAGGAAAACTCATCCCGACCTCCCACAACATAAACCTTCCCATCACACACGGTGAGCCCGCACGCCTCCTGAAACACAAAGACACCATCAAACATTATCCTGTACGGGTGTGTGTGTGTGTGTGTGTGTGTGCGGACATGAACGCTTCACAATCTTCCGCACCAGTTTGATAGGCAGCACTGCCACTGAAGTCCAGACGTCTGTACTCGGTGTGTAACAGAACAATTCATTCAGTAAACCTCCGGTCACATATATGGAGCCGTTGAGCGAGACGGCGCTGAGCGATCGCTGAGAGAACGGACATGATCTGACATACGTCCAACTGTTAGTCACCGGATCATAACACTGCACCTGTCTCACACAGACACACAATCAGATTCATTTCTAGTTATTATCACTTACACACATCATTTTATATTCTGTATATTTAATCATTTTTACTTTTGTCTCTACTGTCTCTACTGTCTGTACTATTATGTATTTACTAGGGATGTCAGAATATTATGGATTTGATGTTATCAAAAATAACAAAATTCCCCGATATAATTGTGGTCACACGACTGTTTTTAACGAACTGTATGATCGAGAATGTTAGAAACTATAAAAGATGTTACCTTTGGCAAGGTCTATCCGATGCCATGATTTTATTTGATAAAAGTCATGTGACTCATCTCATACTATAACTCACTCCTCTGAGCAACAGTTATGAGTAGAGATAAAGAAAATATGGATGCTTATAGCACGTTTAAAATTCATCATTTAGCATTTTAAATATAGAAATAAACACCGTACAGCAGTCTTTATACCGAGGTGTTATCGAACAGTGAGATTTTGATATTATTACATCCCTAGTGTTTACTTTAAAATAAAAAAATGAAGACAGTTTGAACATTGTTACAAATATTCTTGTTTTGTTTTAATAACACCAGTTCAAACATGACTCAAGTGACTAACACATAGAAAGAGAACAGAAGTGTTTGGAGCGCTTGAAGACATTGATGTGTTTGTTAAAGGCACCTTGTCAGTGTTGGTGTGATCACTAACAGCTCCAGAGATGCTGTAGAGTTTCCCATCACAGGTGACGGCTGCGGCCGAGCTCACGGCCAACAGAAGATCACATACAGACGTCCATGTGTTCTCATGAGGATTATAACACTCCACAGCAGACAGACGCTCACGGCCGTTAAAACCTCCTACCACATACAGCTACAGCAACACAAACACACACACACACACACGTGTGGATGACTCAATGTCTCTAATACACTATTGACTGCGTGTTATCTGTTTTTTTAATCGTTATTCATTTTTATTCTTAATATATCTTTTTTTTATATTGATTTAAAACCGTGCAAATAAAACAATCATAAACTTGATATGAAGTGAAGTCTATATTGAGATGTGTAGAGCACATTGTGATGACGCGGTCCAGAGGTCTCACCTTTCCCCGGAGAGAAACCATCTTGTGTCTCCATCTGCCCCGGCACAGACCTCTGACATGAACCCACTGATTGATGTGAGACATAAACCTCCAGACGTCTGCGCTGTTCAGCTGCCCACCTGCGCAGACGCATCACAACACAACTCTTTCAATAACAACAATAATAATGAGTTGAAATGAAGAGTTTGGTTCCAAAATGAAATCATGTTTTTTTTATTGTGCATTCCTATGAATATCAAACAAACTTCAGTCGGTTTGTTTTGATTTAAGCCATAACAACATCATAAAAAACATGATTTGAGATTTTATCTCATTTTGGAACCAAACTCTTCAAATAGTGTTGATGTGTTGTGCCGTAGAACTCTCTAGAAATGACCCATGGTGATGTGATGACCGGTGTGATAGAGGAACGCTTCAGTAGAACACAAACCTGAGATATAAATGTGGTTCTGTAGCTCACAGGCTGCGAACTCAGATTTGGGATACCCGGGCAGAGCGACAGAGGAGATCCAGTCACCCGTGATCGGATTCAGCATCTCCATCAGAGACAATCTGGAGAAACTGTTCTTAACACAACCACCAATGACCACAATCATCTCAGCCCAACCCGAGCTCCTGGCAACACAACATCAACTCTTAAATAATACATATTGACAAAATCAGTGCGTTTATTACAGTGCCGATGATCAGATCAGAAACCCCTTCTGCTATATATATATTTTTTTATTTCTTTATCT
This sequence comes from Triplophysa bombifrons, assembly GCA_029783895.1. Lineage (NCBI taxonomy): Eukaryota > Metazoa > Chordata > Actinopteri > Cypriniformes > Nemacheilidae > Triplophysa > Triplophysa bombifrons. The sequence continues at coordinate 252,150 of JAPMJR010000040.1, read as the reverse complement.
GTATAATAAAAGTCAAAATGTGTGTTAAAGATGACGCTCACCTCCTGGGTCTGGTGCGAGGCGAGCTCACCTCTCGGCCGTAAACGCGGTACATTCGAGCCTCGTGCAGCAGTAGTCTGCAGTCACGACAGTCCAGCACGAGCTCGTCCGCTTCTAGCGTGCCGGTGAAGAACGCCGGGTCCAGCAGGGGGAGACGCATCTGCTCCAGCAGCTCCTTCAGGTTGTACTTTCTGTCCGCCGGCCGGTGATGAACCCACCTGAGCGCCGATTCCACCCTAACCTCCTCCGGCACCTGCAGCGACTCGTAGGTCAGCAGCTCCAGGACCCGAGCGACGGGCGAGCAGAGGAACTCCTGGTGTTTGGACACCTCTTCAAAGTTGTGTATCAGCAGGTTCTGACACTCGTCCTGCAGCGGCCCGAGCGAGTACAAGTCGGCTAGCTCCATGAGGCCCAGACAGTTAGCTGGACCGACGTTCTTCTCCAGAAGGTTCACGCAGGCCGAGGACAGAGCCGACACGTCCAGCTGATGCGCCGCCTGGAACACGCTCTCGACCTTCTCCTCGTCTAGATTCAGTTTGCCCTCGTACAAGAAGTCCAGCAGATGCTCCATGGCTTTCCTGGAGATTCCCTCAAGCTTCACCTCGGTCTGTTTGCTCTCCTGGAAGGAACCGCAGAACATGTTGCGGAAGAAGGGGCTGCTGGCGCACAGCGTGGCGCGATGACAGGGAAACTCGCAGCCGTCCACGCACAGCACCACATCTGTGAACGTTCCACTGCGTCGGTAAGCGTTCAGAACCATCAGGATGTTTTCCGCATGACTGGAACCCGAGCTCAGGATGACCTCTGACCTGCTGTCAATCAGCTCGCTGTTGATGCCAAACCCCATTCTGACCGGATGGACTCTGCCAAAGCCTGCACATGGACGTACTCTGATATATTTACTCTTTATTAACCAAATAAACCATCCATCATGAACACAACTCAACTGGTGTAAACACTGCCCAACTCTTTCTATGATGCACGTTTATATGAAAACAGATTGATTGATATGAAAAAAATAAAGGCTAAATATCTGAATTTTAAAGATTTAATCCACACAGGAGGTGTTAAAACGAGCGAATCCAGAGGGAAAATCCGGTTAAAAATTCACAAAACATTCTTGAAAAGAAATTTCTTCTCAACGGACATATTTTCTCTTAAACCCAAATTGAAGAAAATTGTTTGGAATGTTTTGTATTCCCGAGAAAACTAAAAAGACTGTTCTTCATTTTTTTCTTTTTTTTTCTCATGAAACAAATATAAGGAAATATAAGATCATAAGAAAATATTTCTAAATTTCTAAAGAGGATATATTCTTACTAACTTTATCATTTATCTTAAGAACAATCTTACATTTTGTCTTAAGAACAGTTTCTTGAATAGGGCCCCTGAACTTTACCAAGATACAGTTTTAAAAAAGTATGAATACAAATCTTTCCTTTCCTAGTGCAACACACGTGATATCCCAAACATGAGAAGAAATGATGTGTGAACTCACCTGAAGCTCTCTGATCGTGTGACGTGACGTCCAGGCGCTTTGTGTTTATAAACTACACTAGTGGGAGGAGTCATCACCTGTCAATTACTCAGGTGCCACAGAAAAACATTTCCTGTTCTCATTAAATCTTCTTCACATTAAATTCCTCAACAACAAAAAAACCGTTTGATTGTGTTTGACAAAAAATGCTGTTCTCTTACAGGAACAAAACTCTGTTGGGTTTATTATTTTTAATAATGAGATTAAAGGTCTTCGCACATACAGTCCGAAATGTTCGTATGCGTATTTGGCTCTCGTTTGTACAGTCTCTTATTTTCAGAACTGTCTAAACTCCTCTCAAATGCTCGCTACGGATACGAAAAACGCAGAAAATCGATGTGACGTGATGATGTTTGTGTTTATAATGTATAAAAGTCATTTACTGTCAGTTCCGGAGCTCATCACGTTTATGTGAAAAAAACCTGAAACAAAACGATGAAAGTTTTACTGCCCCGATCCCCACATGAAGATCATGTATCCTACATGTAGAAGATCATTTGTATTCACGTGCTCTGTGAATAATCGGGTTAAAACGTTAAAAAATATCAGGTAAAATTGCACATGACCGCCCTCTGGTGTCGTGATATTTCCGATAAATCACAGAGCACGTGTCGTGAAGGCAGCATGACATGAATACAGCCGCGGGGTCGTGACTCGTGTTCTGAGAAGTTCTGACTGTAGTGCGAGCCGCTGAAGTTTGACGTTAATAAATAACGGAGTCAAATATGAGTCGCTGTCGAGAATAAAGAAGATCTCAGTGTGTTCATATGATACAGCTGAAAAACACACATAAGCGCATTTAGCCAAAGCTCAACCCGATGCGCTGCGGCAGTTTAACCACACAAAGAAAACCCATCATCTGCAAATCACTCGATCGAACACAACTGTGTGCTGCACAGCGACAGCACAGAAATCCACCCGTGACGTCACACATTCTACCTGTAGAAATAACTGTCTTACATTTACGGGTGTTATTTACACAGAGTAACCCGCCTAAGGCAGCAATGCGTTTTACTCTAACCGTAAATATGGAGGAGGAACATTTCTAGATGCTCTCCATAATATAGTTGTACAGAACAGACCAGATCAGTCCAGGTTTGTTGTGGTTTGGGATAATGTCAGTTTCCATCGGGCTGCTCTGGTCCAGGCCTGGTTCACCAACCACAATCAGTTTGAAGTGGTATACTTGCCCCCTTACTGGCCATTTTTAAACCCTATAGAGGAATTATTTTCGGCTTGGAGATGGCGTGTATATGACCGGCAACCACATGCCCGCGTGCCTCTTCTGCAGGCAATGGAACAGGCCTGCGGCGACATTCAGGTGACAGCAAGCCGTGGATGGTTTCGACATGGAAGGGGACATTGCTTGCGGTGTCGATGAGATCCTGTGGCCAGACCCCAACAGACGGCAGGATTCATGAGCCCACGTATGAACAATTGCCATGATTTTCGGTGTTCACGGTATAGTGTTTTTTCTATTTTATTTGTTTTGCTTTATCTGAATTCGTGTTACTGCAATGTACAATATTGAGTAGGCCTATTTCCTTTTTTGGTTGTTGGAAAATGTGCCTCCTGAAAATATGCCTTCTGAATAAACAGTGAAAATCAAAGACTGCAGTGTTTTATATAAAGTAGACTACTGTGTTCCCCCTGATCTGAAAGTGTATGTATATGATGCAAGTATGTGTCATTTTGTCATCAGAGTTACATTTTGACAAAGGAATGTTAGGTTTTAATAGGAAAGTTTCAATTTGACACAGATGTTAAGGGTTTATTTCCCAGTGTTGTGTCATGTTTACTTGTGTGTAGAATTTTGGCAAAATGAGCGAAGTTAGCAAAATGTGTTCAAGCAACGGGCAAAAACTGTAAAGCCCTACACGGCTAACCTTACCCTAAACTTTATCAATAAACAAACTTTTAAGTCTGAAATCAATTTTATTGAATACAAACGCGAGAGTAGAACCACGGCCTCTTGTGTCACGCCATACAGACTTCACAAATGACACCTTACGCCATTGCACTTAATAACTGCGCTTTTACAGCTAACGAGAACTCTGCAAACCGTGTGTCTGTATAAAAGGTGTTTTATTGTGTGAGGACCGCGCACTTGGAATTACTTTCGAGAGCGCGTGTGTAGACAGCGTCACATGTGATGGTCTGGAGTAACTTTGACTTAAGTGAAGACAGGCGGTAAAGGAAGGTTAGGCGGAAAGCCCTAATATGGAAATGGATGGGTGTGTTTTATGCAAATGACTAAACTCGTGCACGCGGCCGCTCATTTAGAATACTCCACATTCACTTACATTAGGATGAGGTTAAGAACAAATTCATGTGCGTACGCAAGTTTTCGTGGGAGGTTCAAATGTGCGTTTAAATACGAAAAATCTGCGCAATTATTAGTGAATGAGACCCACTGTTTCAAGTCATTCTCACACGGTCCCTATTCACATCATGTATCTTTAACACCGTCAGTTTTTCTGTCGCTCGACGCCCCGCGGCTGTGCATGAAAGACTGGACGAGTTCACTGATATTCCACGCGTGTCTGCTGTTATCACGTGTCGTGTCGAAAGAACCTGTCCAGATGTTAGTCCATAGCTGTCAGCCTCTGTTTAGAGAAATGAAGAAAAGTTTGGTCTTGTTTCAATAAAAACATGATAAAATCAACGTTTATTACTCAATGTAGTTGCGTTCTTACCTTTAAATATAAATGTTGCTTATCTGAAATAAAACCTTAAATAATAAACCTCGATGACGTATGCAGATTTCATCACTTTCGAACTGCGAAGCCTTTAATTTCGGACGCACCTACTGCAAGTTGCGCGCGCGTGTAATGCTGATCCCTCGCGACAGGTGGAGACAAACACCACGCGCACAGCTCTGACGCATCAGGTGACTGAATCACACAAAACAAATATACAAACAAACAAACATGTGTGATACAAGAAATAATAACATAATAACATGAACTAGTTGTTTTCCTGAAATGAACTGATGTTTATTGTGACTTTGTAAACATATGTTTATTTCTTAATGCGTTTTGAGACGAAAACACGCGTCTATGACAACGGGGGACGCGAACACTCATCTATCTGAGCGTTTTACTTTTAAACGCGTTACCGCTGCGCGCGTCCAGCAGTTGTCGAAAGCGTTCTGTGTGATGTGATGGACCTGTGGAGTAACTGTTTGGCAAAAGGAAAAGTTTTCCTGCTCAAATCCAGCATGACGACGGGAAAATCCCGGAATAACCCCGATATAAAAATAACAACGATCTTCATCAGCGGGACGCATCGCGGCGGTGATTTCAGATGAAGATGAGACGCGCCGCACGTCATACTGTAAGTCAACCTTCACATTACACATGTTATCTTCCATATGACTGTATCAGCTGAGTTTACATGACTGTAGTTTACCAGAGTTTCCGCCACAGTGACTGAGAATCAAACACGATGATCGTGAAGATTTCACTCAAACTCTGTGCAAGTCGCTTTTCATTTGAAGCAGAACGTGTGATGTTGTAGCTCAATGACGTCACTACTGTAGATGGGTTCTTATAACTGTTATGAAGTAGTAAAGTGAAAAAGTCTTCATCTATAAAGTGAAGTAGGAGAGTGTGTGTGGGAGAGAGGGAGAGTGTGAAGGAGAGGGCGAGTGAGGGGGAGAGGGAGGGAGAGAGAGAGAGAGGGGTCAGAGCTGTCCAATCCCACACAAGGCTCGAGCTGAGAAGGAAAAAACAAGCGAACATTGCAGGATATTCTCACAGGATGTGTACGAGAGCAGAGAGAGAGAGAGAGAGAGAGAGAGAGAGAGAGACATGTGAGTGTGTGTGGAGCACAGAAGAGCTCATGAAGAGATTCAACTGAGGTAAGACTCTGTACCTGTGATGTGATGATTGTGAAGATGAGCTGTGATGGATCTGTTCATATTTCTGCTTTAACACACACACACACTAACACGCACACACGCACACATGCACGCACACAGTCTGAGGATGTTTGACTTATATGACGAGTATCAGAGAAGAAAACATCAGTGACGTCAAAGAAACATTGACACGACAGTTTCCACCGCTTCACACACTGAGGAGAGAGAGAGAGTGTAGTTTGACTGATGATGTCATGATCATAATGATGATGATGATGTGAATGTGTTGTGTGCTCATTGATGTCTGGGTCTCTTCAGCACTATGGATGTCCGTGTCTGGATCGTGATGCTCATGGTGACGCCCGTCGCTCTCTTCAGACGTCCAGCAGAACTTTCTCTCTGTCATGTGGTGAGTAAACACATCTTCTGTCTTCTCACAGAGATCTCAGTGTGTTTCTCCTCGACAGCAGTGAGATGAAATGGATATTGAGACACATTGAGATCTGCTCCTCAGAGGTTCCTCATGAATAATCTCAGAAAAGATGAGACCTGCCATCAGACGTCAAGAGATCTCAATGTGAACTCAATTATTTCTCAACAACTCTTCAAAGCCGAAATCATCTGGACTATGTTACCCACTTTCACAACAACTGACGACACATCTGTGTGGAGTTTGTGTCATAAGAAACATTTGAAACACTTGTAAAACAAATGTGAAACCATGCAAAACCTGAAATCATCTGTAATGTAATTATATATGTAGTGTGTAACAGTATATAAATGCAGATGGTGTGTGTGCGTCCTGGTATTCATCACTGTGTGAGGACCTAACGTCAATGTCATTATCAAGGGTCCATATGATGGAAAACAGCTTATAAATCATACAGAATGATGTTTATTGAAAATGTAAGAATGCAGAAGGGTTTGTGTGATTGTTGGGTTTATTTGTTGGGTCAGTGGATAAAATATATCATGAGACTGATACAGTATAAAATCAATGGAATGTCCCCATAAAACAGGGACATCGTTGTGTGTGTGTGTGTGTGTGTGTGTGTGTGTGTGTGATGACGACACCAGGGGAAGTGTGTACAGGATGAAATAGATTAGTGTCCTTCCTCGCTCAACTCTGATGAAGACGGAAACAGAGGGTTAGTCCTAGGCACCAGGGGAAAATTCTGTAATACAGAGTTATTTAAAGAGTATAAATACTGTGTGTGTGTGCACTGATAACTTACCTATTTAAAAATAGGTCCCAAGAGTTGAATTTTTTGTAATGTTCCAGGAAACAGAAGCGTTGTGATGTCATGACTAATGTTCTTCAGACGTCATTACGCGTGTAGACATCATGTGTGACTAATGCTCATAAGATCCTCTGTAGAACACAGCACAAGCTGAGGAGTTCTGAGGAATGTGTAATAATGCTCTTCTATTTTACTGTTGTCTTCAGCTCCAGAAAGTTGCCGACTGCAGTCATCTGAACCTCAGAAACATCCCCAAACATCTTCCCTCCGGCATCCTCACGCTGGACCTGTCCCAGAACCGTCTCCAGAACCTGACGGATGACTCTCTCCTGTCTTACACCGCCATCCATCATCTCAAGCTTCACGCCAATCAGATCCAGTTCATTCAGCCGGGCGTCTTCAGAGACATGAGTCATCTGCGTGTGCTGGATCTGTCCAGGAACTCTCTGGATGTGTACGGCGCTCTGAAGACGCACGTGGGGCCGCTGACGTCCGTACACAGTCTGGATCTTTCGGGAAACGGCCTCTTCACCCACATGAGCGACTACTTTCTGAGAGACGCTCCGGCGCTCACCAACCTGTCGTTGAACGGGAACAGCATCACCAAAATCAGCAGGGACACGTTCAATGGATCTCAGGCCTTACGAAACATCGACTTGCATAACAACGTCATCATTGAGATCGAAGAAGGCGCCTTTGAGTCCTTGAGCAATCTCTCTGAACTCGATTTGTCCGTGAACTCTGTTTCTTGCATCGTGGACTTTAACCTTTTCCAGCTCAAGACGTTAAACCTGAGCAGAAACAGCATGAGCAGCTTCCAGACCATCGATTCTGACCGGGACTTTGAGCTGCTGTATCTGGACCTGAGGGAAAACAAAATCCTGGATTTCCCTGTCCTTCCCCGGAACAACAGACTGGTGTTCCTGGACCTGTCCCGAAATCTCTTGAGGAGCGTGAACTGCTCGGGTCCTGTGGACGAGCTGGAGAACCCAAAGGACAGTTCTATCTGCGGCGGTAAACGGCATCAAGATCTTCCGAGGCTGATGTACTTAGACTTGAGTTACAATCAGCTGAAAAGCCTTCCGTCCTCTTTCTTCAGCAGCACGAAAGCTCTGGAGACCCTAAACGTCAGCAACAACTGTTTGCAGAGCTTCAGGGTGACGGCGGACGGGCCGCTGAACTCTCTCAGAACGCTGGACGTCAGCTTCAATAACCTCCAGGATCTCGAGTTCGAGGAGGAGATGCTGACGGCACTGGAGGTTCTGCACCTGCAGGGGAACTCTCTCCGTGTGTTGGACGCCAACATCTTCTCCAGACTGCCCAGCATCCACAGCCTCCACCTCCAGCAGAACCGTCTGAGCATCTGTCCCGCCGCCGACGGCTGCGTCTCGCTTGCGTCCCTCCCCACCTTACGCTATCTCTACCTGTCAGAGAATGTGCTCTCGTCCGTCCCGCGGGAGGCCTTCAGGGGCAGCCCGCTCCTCATCCTGGATCTGTCTCTGAACCCCGGCGTGGAGATAGACGCCGGCGCTCTTTCGGGTCTGGAGACCTCTCTCGGCCGGCTGTGTCTGAGAGGAAACGAGCTCAGAACGCTGGCCGTGGACTTCACCCTCTTCAGCAACCTGAAGTCTTTGGATCTGTCTGTGAATCGGTTCACGGCTTTGTCTCTGTGGAGCGGGGACTCTTCCGTGGAGTCTCTGAACTTGCAGAGTAACAGTCTGGTGACGCTGGCGCCCGCCACCGTGTCGGCTCTGCAGAAAGCGCTCAAGACTTTATACGTGGGCTCGAACCCGCTGAGCTGCTGCGGAAACCCGCACCTCCTCACTTTACTGCAGCGGGACGGGGTGTCAGTGCCCGACATCGCCGCCGCCACCTGCTGGTACAGCAAAGACTCACAGAACACCGAGCTCAGCGTGAGCGCCGTACGGGCTGAGCATTGCGCGTCTGCCGATGGGAACGTGTTGCTGATCAGCGTGCTTGTCTTATTGGTGTTGGGACTGACGGTGCTGTCGACCGTCATCTTCAAAGTCTGTCACTCAAGACGACACGCGTTCAACAGAGGAATCAGAGCTTGAAGAGAAGAGGGAAAAGAAACCAAAACACTCTCGCCTGACTGCGGTGGGTTTCGGTATGGAATGTGTGGGTGCTCGGGAAGGACAAAATCTATGTGAAACGCACAACCTTGAGGGTGTGATCACATCTGATTGAACCGGAGGGATGAAGGTTTACCACATAAAGACACACAACAGACAAATGTAGCAGAAACACATATGAAGGACATGATGATGATGATATAACACTAGCTCATCTCCACACGGTTATAAATCTGCATCACAGAAGGATGTTTTTTGTATTGTGTGTCTTGTTTTCCTCTGAACACACACCCACCGCATGCGTGTTTGATCAGTCCGTCTGTTTTTAGATGTTTCCAGTCTTTGACCCTGACTGATGTCTATATGGGGTGATGTACACAAGCGGCTGATAAAGATAGTCAGGAGAGTCCACACACATCATCACGGCTGATATTAATAGTGTTTTTATTTCACAGACTGTTAACACTGTAATAACAGCAGCTTCCTTCTGTCAATCATCTTCTGCTTTTCTACACCACACACACGTCATCAGAACGCTACATGAAGGAATTATTACCCATCGACTGCTATATATACATATACAGTACATATATAAATATATTTATGAAGTACTTATTTTGATAAATAAAAGATCTACCTGATGTGTCTTCTGTGTACTTTAACTGCTGCTCAGAACTGTGAAGAGAGAAGAATACTATCAACACATGTACGGCTTTAATTTACACGAGCACATGAGGGTGTTTACACAAGTTTACGTAAAGTGACTGTTCAAACAAAGAAGGTGAAACACAAAAGATCAACATTCTTCAAAATATCTTCTTTGGTGTTCTGCAGAAGAAAGAACGTGACCTGAGACGAAATGAACGATGAAATAATTTTCTGTAACACTTTCCCCAATTTTTTGTTTTAATTTAAAATTGTGTGTGTGTGTGTCTGTGAGAGAGAGAGACATTGTGTGTGTGTGTGTGTGTGTGTGATTAGCTGGCAGAGAGGAAGTCAATGCCATCAGTTGTGTCCAAACAGGAAGCAGTCACAGGAAAAGCAACACATGGAACGTTGAGTTCTTTCTGTTTGTTTTCCTGCAGGAGGCGGGTGGGAGTGTGTTAGAGGGCCTGTGGATTTCTCTCAAAGTTTACATTCAAAAAACATCATGTCATACAGTCTTGTTTTCCACTTAAAACTTTTAGTTTTTTGCTATTGTTCATTTTACATGCTTACACGTAAAACTTTGCCTCTAAATTCACATGTGACTCGAGTTAGTCTCTAAAACATAGACACATGACAGATGAGATCTCTAATGTTTCAGTGATTTCTGAAAGACAACGAGATGAAATGGAAAGAAAAGAAAGTCTCACATATTTCTCCTGAGAACAAGAGTGATGAAAGTTTGAGTAGAGATGTCATTAATGTGTCAAACTGAGCTCAGATTCGTCTCGTCTGTCAATCAAAAGTCAATATGATTGAAGATCTCAATATCAACTTCTGCACATTGACTCAACATCACATTGACTCAAATCAGATGATTTCACCTCTACATTCATTTACACCCACACTTCTGTATCACTTGATTCTCTTTTTATTTCTCCAGAACCATTTTAGGAGAAACATCTGAGACTGAGTTGAGACTTAAATGAAACCCAATGGAGAACTCAATCAAATGTTGTGAGCTGTGAAACCAGAGAGCAATAACATGATGTGTTTGTGTCGTGCTCAGCTGTGAACATCAGTGTGTGTGATGATGGTGTGTTACATTAAACTGTAATTTCAGTTTGTGATGAAGTTTGTTGGTCTGAAGAGGAAGAAGTGTACAGTGTGTATTTATAGTGCACTAAACTCTTTGATACTTCCTGATGTAAAGACACAAATCAGGTTTTATTGTGTATGTGAATGATGTATTTACAGTAATAGTGTTATTTATATAATTACTGTAAATCCTGTAAGATGTGTTGAAGATTCTTGTTGTTACATGAAGCTGTAATTACCACAGACACACGGAACACATTCACATGTTTCAAGAGCGTCTTTGTCTCCCTGGATTCTATAAAACAATAGCAGCATTTATATCACATCACACACTTATAAGTGAACGTCTCAGCTGGGTGTGCGTGTCTGTGTCAGTGCGTGTGTGTGTGTGCATCCAGTTTAACATCTGTGTGTTTATCAGAATGGCTCCGGTCAGGTATGTAGACTGTGCTTCATCGGATCCAAGCATCTGTAACGGATCACACACAGTTCTGAACTACACAGATGGTTCTTACAAAACATCATGCTGCTTTCTGACATATCACATGAACACGGGGATCATACACACAATGTTAATCAGAGCAACACATTAAAAACACACCATAACAACATGTTCTTGATTGATTCGAGGTTTAAATGAGGGCCGACCTGTTGAACAAGCTGAGCAGAAGACTGAGAGCCGCTAGACCAGATGAAATAGTT
>JAPMJR010000040.1:223433-233433 GCA_029783895.1 Triplophysa bombifrons | reverse complement strand
TAATGACATGTGAGAGTTCTGATGTATCTGAGACACATGTGACTTTCTCTTTGCTTCATTTAATCTCACTGATGTCTGTGACACTTGTGATACTCCTGCTGTTTGATTTATAAAGTCATTGATTGAATGGATTGTGTAGTGTGCGGCTTCAGTTGGAATCACATCAGAACATTAGGAGTGAACAGACTCACAGACAGCGGTCACTCATATTCACAACTCAAGTGTGTGTGTGGAAGAAGTCAACTTGTTTCCTTCTGCTTTCCAATTGATCTTTATAGTTCATAGTGTTTAAAGTTGAGTGTTTGTTCACATGTGATCTGGTCCATATATCACACACGTCACACGTCTCTCAATGTGATCGGAAGGCGTCTCGCAGTGGAAGATTTTCACCTTTACAACTTCTGTAAAGTGACTTCAGAGCTCCAGCTGATAGCAGATATGTTGAGCTTGTGAGATCACTCACTGTCTGTGGGTTTTCCACTCGATGTGAAAATGAAAGTTGAGTCTGTAGAGATTTGGCATCGAACACCAATAAAGATCTGAAAAACACACACATGAGAATCACCTGTTCTATATTCAGACGTGTGTCGGCTCATGTGACATCATGATAAAGTCACTCACTCATCCTGTGTAATACCATCTTCAGCTTGATTCTCTGTTCTCATCTTTAATATCTTCAAATCTAAAATTCCTCTCTATCTGAATTGACCTGCAAAGAACTGCAGAAGAGATGAGTTCACCCAGTTTGATCTTGTTTGCATACTGTTTTGCACTGGTTTCCTGGCCGGGGGTAGAATTAGCATTTTAAAGTTCTACTCAGCTTATTTGATTACATATAGAAATGTAAAGTCTGTATATTGTTCCCATGTATTAAATGTGTGCTTCCCTGTGATAACCACGGTGTGTGAGCCCATGTGGAGTTGAGAGTCCGTGTTGTGTGTGTGTCTTTCTTTCTGTGTTTTCACCCTTTTGCAGTTTTTAATTGTACAACTTTAAATGTTTTGCTTATAGTCAAAATGTTTCATGTACAGCTGGCTTGTAAAAATGAAAATCGTAAAAAGCGCGAAATAAATAAAGTTGAGTTGTTTGACTTCTTGAAAGATGAAATCAAGCGTCACAGGAACTCCACTTATCTGTATGTCTGGCCAAGAGAACTACTGATAAAGAACAACATTCTCCAAATGTCTCACAAACAAACATATGATGCAACGAGCTACAGATGATCTTAATCTGATGTCATGAACTGAGCTGCAGACGAGAGAGAGAATAAATATAGAATAAATACACTTTAGTTCATATTTCATTCCATGTTTATGCCTTACTCAGCACCTTATTTACATTCTACTCTAATGTTTGTACTTATGGGAAATCTTTTGTTATATGTTCAATGCTTGGGCAATATTGTAAGAACACACAATCATGCAAAAAAAGTACCTTGAAAATTGAAAAAAAATGTAGATAGAGAGCGAGAGAAATAAAACTGAAACGCTGTGTTTAAAGTGTAAATTGAAAGGAAAAGCGCTGAAGACTCCCATCGGACTTCTCTGTTCCATACGGACACCAGCAGGTGGATGTAGGAAAGTCCCAGCTGGATTTCTTTAAAGGCGGGTGTGTGTGTGTGAAGCGGCACAATGACCCTGTCAATGCCCCGCCCACTACACAGACGCTGGAATCCACCCAGAAGCACCTCATTTACACAAAACCCCAGATACACACCTACCCGCTCGCTCACCCGCCCGCTCACTGTTTATTTCCATCACAATGAGAGAGAGTCACTTCATCAATGGATTTAATGACCCCGGTACTTTCCAGTAAAAGCGTATCGAGTCTCTCAAAGAGCCGACGTGAGAACAGACGAGCCAATCGACACACACGGCCTCAGAGTTTGGTGAGTGCACCTGCGGCACGCCCTGTTAAACCACCTGTAATGTGAGAGAAGTCACCTGCGCAAACACTCAACGCACAAAGAATGAATGACATCAGCCCAACAGTGTCGTGTAGTAAAGTTTATACATTTAAAATGTTAAACGTCACATCAAGAGACACAAATGAGGCGGAGCAGAGTTTTCAGAGTGAAGAGCGTGAGCAGGACCCACAGGAAGAAGCGGATCATCCGTCTCTCAATCAAGTCCAAGCGGTTGAGGAATCTGATGACTGTTAAACACATACGTTGGAGTAGCACTACACACAGACGCTCAGTGATTCTCCAACACAAATAGAAACCATCACAACATCTGAACGGTCCCGGAGGTGTCCCTTCAACTCATGTGCACGAGAGCACACCTCAAATGTCATGTTCACTGTGATTGGTCAGTGCACGCCTCGACCGGGCTGGGCTCTGCCCCCTCGTCGTTGCTGCTGTCCACTTCCTGTTCCATGACCGACTCCTCATCTAGACGCTGGCTGGTATAATCGGTGATCTCCAGAAAGCCACTGGGCTCCACGACCACATTAGACTGACTGGAGTCTGGCATGATGGAGAACTGAGGGATGACCTGCGCGCACACACACACACACACACACACACACAGCACACAGTTCTGAAGAGCGGCTCACAGTAACAGCACGTGATGTTGATCATCAGTGTGTGTGACGCACCTGTATGATGTCCACGTCTTTACTCTTGATGTGGCTGAAGGGTCCGTGTGCAGGTTTGGAGCTGCTGATGAGTGATGATGTGGGCGGGGCTTTGGTCAGCGGGCCGCAGTCACTGGACGAGTCCACCACCATGGGCTCAGCGCTCGGGTCGATCTCGGCTTTCATCATGGAGATCTTCAGGATGTCAGACACCGAGGCTTTCTCTGAGGCTGCCGCACGGCTGCTGGACTCCGGCTGGAGTTTAACAGACGCCTCGGCGCTGCTGGACACGGGCGGACACTGATGACCCCCAAACGTGATCTTCGTGAGGGTGGCGCCCTGCGTTATGATGGGCACCTGAGCGCTGATGGGGGTCTTTGGCACAGGGTGATGCGCCTGCAGGGGCGGAGGCTGTGACAGCTGTGTGTGTGTGTTGGGTCGGTTGTGTGAGGTGGGGGCCTGCTGGAGTCTGGGCAGCTGTGGAGTTTGAGGAGCGTTTGAGGACGCGGCCGGCTGAGAGCCAGCAGATGACGTCAGAGAGGAAGAGGGGGCGGGTCTCTCTCGCGACACAGATGCTCTGCCCGCAACGGGCTCCACCCTCTTAGCTGAAGCGGGGGTGTCAGCAGCAGGTTGGCTGAGGGTGGGCGGTGCCGTGCGGTGCTGAGTGACGGGTTGAGCCGAGCGGTAAAACAAACCCGTCTGAGGATCTAAAGTGTCCCCCTCTAACTGGCCCTCCTCGACCACCATCTGCTCCTCTGAGTCTCCACTCTCAGACACCTCCACCTGCATGAAGAAGAAACATGGTCAGTGAAGAGGTCCTTTAAACGTCTGAACTCCTCTCTGTGACCGCTGACCTGCTGTGAGACGAGAGCTGATGTGGGTGGGGGGTTGGTGCTCTTGGCAGCGGGCGGCACTGGTGATGGAGAGCAGGAGACAGTCTGAACGCTGGATGCAGAAACATCTCCACCAATCAGAGCTTTGCTCACTTTACCTGAAACACACACACTGATGTGAGTCTGAACAGATGTGAATGTGTGATGTTGATGATGTAAATAAAGTACCCATGTATTCAGTCAGTGTGCCAGGCTCTGCTGCGCTCTGAGTGGACGGTTCGGGGGATGACCTCCTGTCGGGGGGCACAGGGATGGGCACTGCCATCTGACTCAGATCAATCGTGTGCTGGCGCGGTTTGACTTCACCTTTCTCCCTCACTGTAACACACAGTCACAGGCACACAAAGGTTTGTTGGAGTATATTTCATTGATAGAAAGACACTATTTGAGCTCATTATCCGCCTTTTTATTTAGTGAGGACCAGTCAAATGACCTCTCAAATATAGCTTAACCAGTACACACACACACGAACAGAGCAGGAGGAAAACATGACCGATGTGGGGGCTGATGGGTAACACACACACACCGCTGGTCTGCTGTAGCTCCAGCAGGGCTTTGATGGTGGATGTAGCTGACTGAGACTCTCCCGTCACGTCCTGATAAATGATGGTGGGACTGGCCTCCACTGAAACCTCCTGTTCTGTCCAATCCTGACCTCTGGAGGTGATGAAGTGAACCACAGGCTGAGAGTCTTTTAGAAACACAGAGAGAGACAACTGGATGTTGTTTTCTGATCATTCAATCATTTACATTCGTCTGAGTAAAGCAATATTCACGAGACGTGCAGCAATACAAAATTTCAGATTCAACGTTAAAATGGTTTATTCCATAGTCTGTTTGAATACTGAATACTGCATTCTGATTGGCTGGAAGGTGTACAGTGAAACAGTATAATGCACAGGTAATTCCAGTCAGTTGGATCAACGCTTGAAATGAACTGACAAAAACAAAAAGTAATTTCCACCCGTCTGATCCAAAATGACTGTAAACATCAATAACAGCTTTAACGTGGCACATGACCATACTATGAGCGGGATAATCCACAGCTAACCAAGCGTTTAAGGATTTTAATGCAAGACGTGGAGAACTTCATTTTCATAATGATCATAATGTTCTGACCGTGAGTGATGTCGAACGCTGCACTGCCCTCTGCATCCTCCTTCATCGCCCCCTCCTGGCTGGGACCTGCGACGGCGCTGGATTCTGCACAGCGTGAGACCTGCTGAAGCGTCTCGCTCACCAGCTGTCGGGTCTGTTCGCTCACCACAGCCGTCTGAAAGGCCATGGGCTTCGGCTTGATCAGAACCTGACGACACAAAACCCGTCGTACGCTCACATGATGTGCAAACCTGACTGTAGGGGGATTAGCGGAGAGAATGTGACCTCTGACCTGTGTTTTTCCCTGCTGTCCGTACACAATCTTGGTGGGGATGATCTTGGTGGTGGTGGAGGGCTGAACGCCGGCGCAGAGGCTCTTGGGCTGCGTCACAATCATTTTAGTGATGGGTCGAGAAGCGGTGATGATGGCCGGCTTGGCCCCGGGCACCCCCTGCAGGCCTTTCTCTCCCTTAAAAACACACCCAGAGTCAGACCAGAAGTACAGTCACTGAGGTTAAACTGGTACATCATGTGATCTTACCCCTGCGTTTAACAGCGTCGTAACCACGTTCTTTCCCGGAAGTCCCTGTAGAGTGGTTCCTTTTCCAGTGGTCTTCTGCACAACGATCACGTTGGGTTTGGAGGTCATGGGGATGGTGGTGATCTTTGTTGTGGTTCCTGTGACACAGAACAATACGGATGAGACTCGAGATCTTCAGTTCAACGGCCTGAAGTCGTCCCCTCTGCTCTCTCTCACCTGTCACCATGTTGGTGGTGATGATTTTGCCGCCCAGCGTGGCGAGAGATTTGGGCACGACGGTTATGATGCTGCCACTGGTCGTCTTGACGTAAGTGGCCCCCACGGGTGACGTGGCCACACGGGCGGCGAGCGCAGGATTGACAGACGGGCGTGTGTACGTCGCCGGACTCCCTGTGAAGAAGAAAACATGTTGAAATTCAAACGCACGTGATGCACAGCTGCTCAGGAGTGAGGTTGACGGGGTACCGGTGGGATTGGAAAGCGGTTTGGTGGTCATGATGGCTCCATTGCTGCTGACCACCATGATGGGGGCGGAGCTACTGCTGGGCAGCACTGAACCCGACGGTTTGGGTAAGATCTTACTGGGCTGCATCTGCTGAGTGATGATCTTCACACCTGCACACACACCAAACACACTCTCAGAAGAGCCTGTCACTCAAACCATCCAAACCATCCTGATGACGACCTCTGACCTGACTCCTGTTTGATCTGTATGGTAGGTTTGGCTCCGGGGGGCATACCGCTGCTCTGTTGGGACCCCTGCAGGCCTTTAGGAGACACACACTGAGCTGATGTCTGCTGCTGTTTGGGGATGTGAAGAATCTGAGACGGAGGACCGACCAAAGCTTTGGGAGACGGCAGACGGGTGGAGGACACTTTCACTCCGGTGGACGACCCACCTGAACAACACACACGTCATCACAGAGCACTCACACACAACTAAAGTCATAACACACAACTCACACACACACACGCTCACCCTGCGCGATCGTGGACATCACCACTGAAGGGGTGGAGGAAACCACTGTCGTCACGGCAACAGGACTGGGTCCCGGGGCTGCACTGGCTGAAATCACCATGGTCTGTTTCTGATTGGCCGCTGAGAACGCGCCGCTGGAAACCAGCTTTGACATGGCTGCGTAGTTGTGTGACTTTGACAGAATGTTTGGCACGAAGTTGGAGCTCGGAGAGGTCGTCACGATGATGACCTGAAGAAAAGAAGATGCAGAGTTAAACACGCGTGTGTGTGTCAGTCTAACAGACAGATGAGACATGAACTCTGACCTTCTGGGTGGTGCTGTTGGTGGTCTGGGTGGAGGGTTTGGTGAAGGTGATCTTCACCGGTGACATGTGAGGCGGGAGCGAGTTGGCGATGCTCTGCATCAGGCTGCTCATCTTCGGGCTGCCGCTCACAGGAACGGCGATGGTTTTCGAAATGGGCGTGGCCACTTTTGGCACCTCCTTCAACAACACAGGGGAGGAACTTGACGAGTTGGTTCTCCGCCTCTTACGAGGTTTCTCATCCTCATCGGAGCAGCTCACACCTGAGGAAAAACAGCAATGAGCACAGAACAATTGGTAGAACAATTCTCTCATGTCCAGAACATGAAATCCCAGAGAGCATCATTCCAAAATAACAGAGGGACATGAGTGTGACATACTCTTCACGTAGACGGTACTTCCGCTGGGCAGCACCACAACGTTGGAGGCGGGGCTGGCGGGTCGGGGGGATTTCACGACTGCTGGCACGCTGGTGCTGCTGGGGGTGGATGTTGTACTGGTGTAGGAATAACACACCACCACTGCAGCACACAAATAAAAGCATTTACTCATCGTGTCTCGTACTGCGCTGAGGAGTTTCTCAATCCATACTCTACCTTCTTTGTTGCCAGTTTCCGTCGGCGGGAGCAGTGAAGAGTTCTGATGTGCGGTGGCGCTGGCCACGGCGTTGGCCGTTACAGTGAAGGCCGTCTGAGGAACCAGTCTGGGCATCAGAGGAACGAGCCGACGGCCCTCGATAGACCATTCGGATGAGCTGTTGGGCCCGGACATGCTGTGTGAACACAAAACACACAGAATTCACACAAAACAGATCAGCCACACGACACAATGAAAGTGTTCACACGCGTGACACTCACTGATAGGCGATGGTGGTCAGACGCTCATCATTCACGGCTCTGCGGACCTCAGCTCGATGACGTTCTGTTGAGATACTGAAACAGCAAACAACAGTTCAGAAGACAGCTGTCATTCAAACGGCACACAAGAGTCCTGCGAAGCTTCAGTGGCAGATACCTGAGGACTCTGGTGAGTTCTCCGAGCAGCTCCTTCTTGTCTTTAGTGAGCTCTCCCTGAGCCCTCAGAGCGCTGATCACACCAGCGTACGCCTCCAGCTCTGCACAAACAGCCGCATGGATAAACATTCAAACGCAACATGTTGAACAGGTGTCGTATCAAGGGTTATAGGGGTTTGGTCTCACCCAGTTTGCGCAGGATTCGCTTGCATTCATCCCTGCTAAGGTCGAGCAACGCGGGCCACACCACCGGCATGCTGCCCGCCAGCGGCTTCTCCTGCTGAATCATCAACTACACAACACAGCAAACAATCACTCCGTGACACTACTAAGTCATAACCCTTACAGCATATACAGCACACTCACCAATGACAGAGCAACACTGATGCTGCAAACTCTCTCTCTCTCTCTCTCTCTAAGAGCCAATGATCTCCAAGATATCCTGCAAAGAAAACACATCACCGAGGTCAAGGTTGGAGATTCTCGCCCTGACAACTTTCATCAATGTTAATCAGTGTATTCAATACCATGTGATCTGAGATCAGTCTGTGCGTGTGTGTATTCTGAGTGTTTGATTTCATCTGATCTCGGGTCAGTGTTTGTCGTCCCGCTGCACAGCCGCATCGATTTGCAAATGATGAATCCAAAATAACATCATGGATTCAAAAACCTTGATAAAACGCGTCACGTCAGTTTTAATGACGCACATAGAGATTCACAGACATTTCATCCGCCAGCACAACGATACACACGAAACACGTTAGTTGCTCAAAGCATAAAGTTTTTTTAACAATAATGGAGATGTTTTCTTCACGTCAGGGATCTGTTAGCATTAGCCTGTAGCATGTGTAGTGTTTGACACCGCACTGATTTAAACACAGCACTAAAACATTCCGAGACTGTGTGATGAAGCACGTCCGTCTGCACATATTTAAAATCATTCATGTGTCACTTGAGTACACATCTGTGGGATTCAATCTCACTTACCTTCATTTCTGCACAGTCCGTCAGATCGGCCATGTTTATTCCACACAACAAAACACTCGAGTCGAGCTCACAGCTGTCCGCCGAAACGCCGGAAAAATAGATGCAGAATACAGCCAAAACAAAGCAACAAACAGCTTCTTTATTAACAAATCATTTCTAAATAATTCAACTGTAAATATTACACGTTTCACAACCGAACATTTCATAAACGAGTTCCACACGGATCAGGCAGTTTCACGGGCAGCACACTGGAGGCGCGTGTCGTCATGACTGACGTTCTTCAGTGCGCAGGAAAGAAATCCGCGTTCAACATTGATAGAATTACACATTTAAAGAAATTTTAATTAATCGAAAATTACATTTATTCATATAGCAGAAACTTTCATTCAAAACTCTACAAACACAAACAATTCGCATAACTTTTATTTAGCAATAACAGTAATAAAACACGACATTCCTGCTTCGCCAGCTGATAGAAACTAACCTTACCATAAATCACCGTCATCACCATCACAGCCCCACATGTCCAGTTTGGGAATACATTCAAACAGAAGCACTATGAAAAGTAATAATAAAATCAAACATCTGAATACCGGCACCCACAGTGATTAAAATGAACCCTCCTCTTCATAGGAAGACCTCTTAAAAAAACACAATGTCAAGTACAATGAAAAAAGATACTTGACATATAATCATGTTAAATATAAACATTTAGAGTGAACAGGTCTGTCACACTTTGCATTACAAAAGTGGTCAGGCGCACACACGCACATATTCATATAATTACACGCATTAACACATACTATACATGTTCACAAATAGAATTATAAAGAATTATAAACAACTCGGTGTCATAAACTTCATGTACACATGAAATTGACCAATCAAGTCAACGAGAATGTCTTCCATTCATCCCCCCCAGAGAAATATACATCTTATGTAAACTTTTTCTTTTGATTTTAAATAAAACCTTTTGATTAAAAAACTTTGATTATTCTCATCTGAGCTATTCATTTCAGCTCATTACAAAGAGCTTAAACATTAACTTACTCAGCTCTTCAAGTAATAAGTGTTATCTGTTTTTCATGAGATTTTTAAACACTCCCGGTATTCATAGGAATGAACTTTTGGGCCTGACCGGCACCAATTTCTGCCACGTAAAGATCTCCGTTGCTCTGATCCAGATCGACCAGATGAGGTTTGACATCGTCTGCCAGCTGTATGGTGCTGACCACCTGACACTGACCGATGATTCCTACAGGTGGAGCCTCCAGCAGTGTGATCTGATTGATGTTTAACTGGGTCACCACAAGATACTTCTGGTCTGGTGTGAGTCTACAGGGTCACAGAAACAGATGCGTGTAAAACAGAGATGCCACAACAGCTCTGAAACTCTGAACGAAGTCTTTAAAATGTATAAAAAAGGATTTATGGCTGGTGTAAAAGTCACCTCATTTCTGTGAGGTTGTAACAGTGTTGTAGGGACATTGACAGATGACTGCTGACATTTGGTGGGTGTTTGCACAGTGATTTCAAAGCTCTTTAGTGTTTATCCATCTGTCATGTGACCATCATAAGTACCGACTGATGAGGAAAATAAAACCGTGTGC
>JAPMJR010000040.1:213433-218433 GCA_029783895.1 Triplophysa bombifrons | reverse complement strand
TGTCCTCCAGACCGCTGCTGTCGCTGGGAGAACCAAACTTGATCTCCATCGGCTCTTCTGCTTCCTGCGCTTGCAGCCCATTGGCCGCCGCCTGAATGGCAGACATCCACTCCTCCCTTCATAGTGAACCGGTGGAAACAAATAATGAGACGTTCTTGAACTGTGACGGGTGAAACGTGCGGCAAGCAAGCGTTCACCTCTCCTCGCTGCTCTCCACGTGGAAGGTCCGCTCGATGACGGTGGTCCACTGGCAGACAGCGGATCATGAAGGTGTTGGGTCGCGGTCGCTCCGTCTTCATCAGCTGACACTCTGGAAAGCACTTTTATTTCATCATGAGTGATAACGGACAGACGAATCACTGCACATACACGAACAAGACTAACCGCCACAGAGAAGTTATTGAGCGGAGCTGAACTCTGATCAGTTAACTCGGGCTTGTCCTTGTAGCCGATGAAGGATCCGTCACTCTTCAGGATGAAATATCGTGGTCTCCAGGTCTTTATATACTCACCTGTCACACAAAAACATCAATGACAACATGCACCACGGTAAGAGCGTGTGCTGCCGATACGTCTCATACCTCGTTTATGAAGCCAACCTTCCTTGACCACAGTAACCTCAGTCATGATGGGGCGGGGCAAGATGGGTTGACTGACAGGCAAGTCCCTTTTAATAACTTCTTAAAACACACAAAAAAAGCCTTATAATAAAACAGGACATTTTGTTTTGAAGTCAATCACTGAGTTTTAGAATCCAGATTTTAATGAACTCATGTGTAAATCAAGAATCTGCCATGTAGAGCTGTGTTTTAAAGAAGTATATATTAAACTGATCTATGATTAACATTTACGCAAATAAACAACAAACAAACCATATCATATTGCATTAGGCCTCCAGGCTCGCCACACATTACTGTGGTAAAAACAGAGTTCAGTGATCTACCAGACGGTAAAATCAATATTGGAAAATAATCGCCCTTATCAATTGTTTTTGACATAACCGCAATTATTTCAGATAACCCCAATGATTGTAAATCCTCAGGAACAGTTAAGGGTGATCTGCAGCATTTCACATCAACCGTCTATGATCTGCACTCGCTGTGACATCCAAATGACATTTCTTCATCCTTTGAGTTGTATCAGATTTTACTTTAGTGTTTACGAGTTTGATCAAAGGAATTCCAGAGTTGCTTCATCTACACAGCAAACCAATTTGTTCTTTTCTGCTAAGGTCACTTGTTTTTTTTTTCAGAATGTATCTATATTTTATCAATTTTACTGACAATTAATCGTCATAATTGCAATTATTTAATTGCCAAATAATCGTCAGCCAAATGTCCTAATCGTGACGGCCCTAAAAGTCATCTTGTTTAGAATGAGACTGAATGATACGAGACCTAAAGCAGTGTTACTGCAGACTTACACGAGTACTGAACACACATGTTACACGTCAAAAGAAATCATGCTTGTATCTTTCTTAACTTAATTCATGAAACATTACGGTCACCACGTGACTTTAAATCGCTTGTGTGACACAAACAGAAGGTTATTAATGTTGAATTAAAGCAGTAATGTGAGCGTGTTTCTTCAGTCGAGCTGTTACTTGAGCTAAGCTAACTTACCTGAACAAACTACAGGCATGAACTTTGAGCTCGAGTAACAAAACTGACATTAAACATCGTTACTCATCGACTTACACTTCAAATATCGCCACAGTGTTTAAAACAAGAGTGGATCAGGAGGAATTCGCGCATTAAAACCTCCTCATTTATTGATTTATCCAAACTATCCGCTTTCTGTCCGTGCTGAGCACTTCTTCAGCACACACACACTCTTAACTCGTCATGTGTAAATATATATATTCACACGTGCACGCGCTTTCCCCTCATTTATCGTTTCCTGATCCGGATCGAGTGTCAATTCAACACTTTCACTCGTGTTCAGAGTTCGGCAGCTGCACGCGACGACTCCCGCGCGTTACGTCATTGAGACCCACCGCGCTGCTTTCAGATCAGTCTGTCCGTCACTTCTGAGGTTGCGGTCGCATCGAGTGCTTTGGCCCGTCGCTGCGGTACTCCAACGAGTTCCCCATATTGAACCGGGCAGGGACCGTTTAATAAACATGTGAACAGGGAGCTGCTGTTTTAATGGTTACAAAGCACAACAACGTTAAGATTTTTCAAACGATTTACGTGGAGTACGAACACCTCCTGTCACTACAACCACGAAGTATTGAAATCGACGGATAAATGTGAACGCATCGTTTATTGTGTTTATGCCCGGTCCAATATGGCGGCGCCACAGCGCTCAATGACAGAAGGAGGCGGAAGCGCTGGTCTCAGATCAGCCTTCACACAGGCAGACCTTGTTTATTTGCACATTTTACACGCTGCATAGCAGATCAGAAACAGTCGGTCTGTCAATCAAATATTTCCAACCGATTGTACCCAATAAAATCATAATAAACATTCTTTCCTAACAAATCTGTGGTGGTGTCATTACTAAGAGAGTATGTGATGCCAATCCCATAATACACGAACATACCACTGTATTGAACCACAGGCGTGTATCAGGATATACACATGGCGTTTGCAGAACATTTCCAAAAAACATAATAATAAAACCATGGTACTTGATTGTTTGTTAGTGACATCATGTTCTTCTCTGAAAGAGAACAAAAACACACTGCAATAGCCTGAGATCACTGTAAAAACACACCAATACACAACAACACGCACTTCATATCATCTGACACATGAATCATACTAACACCATTCAACTGAAATAAAAGTAGATGATAAATACTTTTTACCATTATATAAACTCTCACTTCTTTTTCTGGTAAACAACAAAGGTACATGTAAACAGAGACAACATGTGCTGAGGTTAAAATACGCAACGCTACTGTAAAATACTCTGAACAGAGGGAATTCATATTCACCCTCACACATCAGCTGTGAACAACAGCTGATAAACAAACACTGAAGGCAACAAATAAAGGTTTAAAACGGGCAGCTGAGAAGATGAAGACGTTCCTGAGAGAATGAGGTGAGATTTAAACTTCTTTAAGCATCATGATAATGAAACTGTTGTGGTTGTGCTTTCCTCCACACATCTACACAAGACTGCTTTTCTGCAGTTCATCCAGCAGAGCTGTGAATGAGAACACAACATCATCAGCGCTCGTGACTCGTGAGACAGCAGAGCACAAACTTCACCATCCAAAAAAACTCACCTCCGATGATCTCTTCCTTTACTTTCTGCATCTCTTTACGAATCTCTTCCAGGATCTCCTGTTATCAAAAAAAAGTGTTTTCATTTCATCCAAAATCAATCATTGTCATTTAGATAGACACCTTTCTCCCATAATGCACTCAGAGGGAAGCAGTGAGATACCTGCTTGAATTTCTCCATGTCTGAGTCTTTAAATCCAGCCGAATCACTCGCTCCGCTGCCCGGCCTTGTCCTGGAGAAATGTGTGAGAAACAAGCAGATAAACACCTTCACACAGCCGAACGACTGCAGGCCAAAGTTCACAATCCAGTAAAGAGAGTAAAGTGTGTGGAGCACCTGCTCAACGGTGCTGCAGTGGCAGGAGATACTGGACTCTTGTCTTGACTCTTCAACGTTGAATTCACACTGTTTGAAACAACACAGATGTTTGATAAGCAGATGTTTGAGAAGCAGATGTTTGAGAAGCAGATGTTTGAGAAGCAGATGTTTGAGAAGCAGATGTTTGAGAAGCAGATGTTTGAGAAGCAGATGTTTGAGAAGCAGATGTTTGAGAAGCAGATGTTTGAGAAGCAGATCTTTGAGAAGCAGATCTTTGAGAAGCAGATGTTTGAGAAGCAGATGTTTGAGAAGCAGATGTTTGAGAAGCAGATGTTTGAGAAGCAGATGTTTGAGAAGCAGATCTTTGAGAAGCAGATCTTTGAGAAGCAGATGTTTGAGAAGCAGATGTTTGAGAAGCAGATGTTTGAGAAGCAGATGTTTGAGAAGCAGATGTTTGAGAAGCAGATGTTTGAGAAGCAGATCTTTGAGAAGCAGATCTTTGAGAAGCAGATGTTTGAGAAGCAGATGTTTGAGAAGCAGATCTTTGAGAAGCAGATGTTTCAGAAGCAGATGTTTGAGAAGCAGATCTTTGAGAAGCAGATGTTTGAGAAGCAGATGTTTGAGAAGCAGATCTTTGAGAAGCAGATGTTTGAGAAGCAGATGTTTGAGAAGCAGATCTTTGAGAAGCAGATCTTTGAGAAGCAGATGTTTGAGAAGCAGATCTGTTTCAGAGAGAGACGGAGGTGAACACAGTGCTTACCGTGATACAGAAGCAAGTTTCTCCCAAGGTTTCTTTACAGCTTCGGCTTTATCTGAATGAAAAGTATGAAGGATGTCATGATGTGGTTCACTAAAGTGTGATGTTGAGAGGAAACAGGAAGTGTGGGTGATGCACTCTCACCTGCAGGTCTGGGATCAGTGTGAGTTGAATCCCCCTGAGAACATCAAACAGAATTCACTTTAACACACAGCACTTTCACATACAGAGTTTCTTATAAACACAAAAATATTTACATTAGTCGACTCTTCTTTTTTCACCGCTGGAACGTCGGAAACTTTTCTTCTGTAACAGAGAGATGATGTTGAACATGTAAGAAGCACACATATAATCTCATGTCTATCTGTGGATTATCCCACACTTCTTTTTTAAAACCTAAAAATAACTGAAGATCAACTTTATTGTGCAAAATAAACATTTGATTGAATATGTGTGAAACTGACCGTCGAGCGAGAATAGCACTCATTTCTCCCATCAGTCCTCCTCCTCCGCCTCCTCCACCTCCTCCTCCACCTCCTCCGCCACCTCCTCCTCCTTCACTCGGTGCGGGAGCAGGTGGTCCTCCGCTCTCATCCTGCACATACAGAACAGGTGAGAAATGAATCAACGGTTGGAGCGCTTCTGTGATTACAACAGTAACTCCGTCTGACTGACCTTAGCAACTTTACGT
>JAPMJR010000040.1:203433-205933 GCA_029783895.1 Triplophysa bombifrons | reverse complement strand
GCTTCGTTAAAGTGCGGCGATATGTTTACAACCCAGTCAAAGAGACGCATAACTGATGGAAAGCTTTGAGTGTTGGGACAAAAGAAAAGAACATCTGTTAGGTCTACAGAAATCTATTCACCTTCCCGAGCTGCGATGTTAACCGATAGTAAACAGTAAAAGAAGCCATTTGAATTGCCTTTGTCCCAGTTTAGGTGACTTAAACCCGACAGACAATCAGCTGGAACGTGAAATAAAAGCAAAATTTTACTAGCAGTTCAGGCTGTGCGTGCTCCTGTTAGAGCGGCCGTGCCCTTCAGCCGGCACCGGCAAAGAGCATTTGCATGGCAGGTCCAGTTAATGAGGAGACCAGATTCTCTCTACCTGGCATGCAAAACCAGCGGAGCTGCAGTTAAAGCACACGCTAACACACACACACACACTCTCTCTCTCTCTCTCTCTCTCTCTCTCTCTCTCTAGAGATATGGAAATGAGCTCTGAGATTTTACCTCCTCTAGACTATTAAGCAGTACGGTCAGTGTGAGGAGATTTTCACTTTCAGCGGGACGCCGTTGATCCAGATCTTGAAGTATGCCTCGCTCGTTTCTGGTGAAGAGAAAACAGGCGGGTGTGCCGGGTGGCAGTGGGAGAGAATCTGACACCTGCACAACTCCAAACACAGGTAACTCCACCAACACACCGCCAACATTTCACATTTACAAACACTTTCTTGTTGGTGCATCTGCACGCCTGTTTCAGGCATCGTTCTCTGAGAGTCACATAATGTCTGATTATTGCTGCATCTAATACTCACATTATTCAGCTTATTAAAGTTATACAATTTTTTTTAATTAATTTACTTTTAAACAAACATTTTTAGTTCATTTATTTTTAAACAAAGTAAGCTCGCAGGAATTCTAAACTCTTTTCTAAGCTCAATTGACTTTCCTGGAGTGAAATGAAGTCAAGATTTTTTCGTCACACGTCGCCTCTGGAGTTTCAGGAGATCTCAAGAGCGTCTCAGAGTTGTTTAAACTCAACTGCGTTAAACCTCTGAACTCTTTACTGAGAGAGAACGATGTGAACACAGATGAGAATTTGCTGAGATTTTTTCTCTGATTGTTGCAGAAGATGTGCAGACACACTGTGACACTGGTCTGGAGTCAGAGCCTGACGTCCCTCAGCCCATCCACAAACACACATCTGCTGCTCTGGAGTCAGTGCGGGCCTCTCGCTCGGTTGATTATGGATGGAGAGAGTTCACGCTCAGCCGCTGCAATCAAAGCTCTCGTCTGTCGCCTCCGTTAACATCGCCACCTCAGAACAAAGTAAAGCATCACATGACACGACTAACACATCACACTTGATTTATTTCATGTTTCTCTCGCTCATGTACTGTGTGTTTTATTATGACCGCAGGTGCGTGAATCGGGTGGATCTTCAGAGTTTCTGTGTTCTGTGTGTCATAAAGTGTTTCCTTTGCAGCGCATGCTAACCCGTCACCTGAAGTGTCACAGTATGATTAAACGACACCCGTGCAGGTACTGCGGTAAAGGCTTCAACGACACCTTTGACCTGAAGAGACACATGCGAACACACACAGGTGAGAAGAATCACACACACCTGACCTGTGTAACTTTACAGTGAGCGCGTTTACATGTAGTCTTACTCCGATTATGCTCAATAAACTGATATGTGACCCTGGACAACAAAAGCAGTCTTATGGGTACATTATATAAATTTGAGATTTCTTCATAATCTGAAAGCTGAATAAATAAGCTTAATAAATTTATATTGATGTATGAGTTGTTAGAATATGACAATATCTGACTGAGATACAACCGTTTAAAACTCATGAATCTGAGAAAGCAATAAAATATAAATATTGAGAAAATTGCCTTTGAAGTTGTTAATCAGAGGCGCTGTGACAGGACATCCACTCACAAAAATTTAAGGCAGGAAATGTATTCATGGAACATGATCTTTACTTCATATCCTTAAGATTTTTGGCATAAAAGAAAAATGTATTATTTTGACACATACAATGTCATTTTTTTTTATCTCTTACTAAAAATGTTCCCGTGTTATTGAAGACTGCTTTTGTGATCGAGGGTCACATATATGTAAGGTTCAAGTAAACGCAATTAATGGGGGAAAGGTCATAAACGGCTTAAGCAAAAACCGATCGGCTGAGATTGTCCATTACTCCGATTCCGCGCTGCATGTAAACGGCTTTAGCGGACTTTCTCTCACTTTTGTTTATGTGCGCATGTCTGAAAGCGCGGTAGTAAAAGTCCCAAACAGAAGTAAAAGTAAAATAACGCGTAAAAGTCCGATCTGGAATCATGCAGCTGATGTAGAAACGTCTAAATGAAGAAATATTGTTGCATATGCAGGTACTGCGGACATGAGAAGAGATATAAAAATACAGTTCTGACCGTTTTCCCTCTGCGTTTTTAATGACTAATCAGACTATCGACGATGACGTCACTGCACGCGACTGCGCATGTGTGTCCTGTTT
>JAPMJR010000040.1:168170-202933 GCA_029783895.1 Triplophysa bombifrons | reverse complement strand
CGAGCATGCATCAGACGACACTCTGAACTCACAGCGGGACATTGAAAAGAATCCTGAAATCAGCACAAATATCACATGAGAGGCACGTAGCTCCTTCAGAGACTTCACGTGTGCTCCTAATACATTTCATGCCCGAAAATAACAGTGTGTACGCACACAAAAACACACACACACGCACGCATGAGCATGCACACAAACCCATGCACACACACAAACACACACACACACGGTGGTCACTGCTGATGTGAATGTTTGGTTTCTGTACTTCTTTATTCAGTGTGAAGGAAGTTTGTAGAGTTTCAGTAAATGTTTCTGATGAACTCTTCTCACAGGTCATCATGATTTCTGATGATCTCTTTTATTTGAGTGTTTATCGTGTGTGTCAGCACTGAGCATCTTTCTAGCAGAATCAGGCCGTGATATTTGAGTTGAAAACTTCTCTCAGCACCCAACACACTTGAACCACAGAAAGACCCCAGCGTCTCTGATGTTGTTTTACCTTGTAGTGGATTATTTTGGCATAGGTCTCAGAAATGGACTCGGCGTAAAAAGGAGGTGTTCCGAAAAGCATCTCGTATGCGCAGACGCCCAGAGCCCACCAGTCACACTCCACACCGTACCCTCCTCCACCCTCCACCGCCCGCAGGATCTCCGGTGACAGATAATCTGGAGTGCCCACAGCCAGCGAGGAGTGAATCTGTGCAGAAAACGTCTCCATCACTCCTGAATACTTCATCAGGACCTTTATGATCGATGTGTGAGAGGCATGAAGGTCAATATGAGCTCACCAGCCCATCATCATCCAGATGAAGACACGAGCCAAAATCACCCAACCTCACGTGACCGTCTGCAGTCAGCAGGATGTTATCAGGTTTAATGTCTCTAGAGAAGAACACACACATTACAGCGCTCACTGGAGGACATATGATGACACACACACACACACGTGAGTCGCATACCTGTGCACGTAACCCAGTCTGTGGACGGAGTCGATGGCCATCACCATCTCAGCCAGATAGAACTGAGCCATGTCTTCTGGGACACCATCTCCAAACTTACTGAGCAACGTCAGCAGATCTCCACCGACATAATAATCCATCACCAGATACTTCACAACACACAACACACAACACACATGATACTGGACGCTTACACAGCTTCTCTTTTAGATGTTACATGAGCTCTGATTCAACTGTGAATTCACAAGTTCTGCGTTTACTGTCTGATCATAAATCACAGCATTCAATCAGATTTCTGTCGAGAAACATACACACACACAAACACACACAAACCCATAAGCATGCACACACACTCATACACGCACACACAAACAAGCGAGCAAACACTCATACACGCACGCACACACACTCATACACACAAGCACACACACACACACACACTCAATACGCACAAGCACACACACGTACGAGATAATTGTCATCCTGAAAGGCGTAATGCAGTTGTGTGATCCAGCGTCGATCTCCTCTGAGCAGAACCTCTCTCTCCTCCTGATAACACGCCGTCTGAACACACAACAGTGAATAATGACATCATCACATGACACAAGTGTGTCTCTGGAGACAGAAGCAGGTTTTACCTCTCCACGTTTCAGCATGTCCCACTTGTTCATGATTTTCAGTGCGTACACCTGCTGAGTGCTGCACATGCGCGCCAGGGCCACCTGAATCAGACACACAACACAACAACACAAACAGAAACACAACAACCCAAACACAACAACACAACACCACAACACAACACCACAACACAAACACCACAATAACACAACACAAAAGAGTTTATATGTGTAGTGCAGGAATACACTGAGCATCAGCACTGAGATGGTCTCACCTCACTGAACGTTCCTCTACCGATCACCTTCAAGATCTCAAAATCATCTCTACTCAAGCGAGTGTTCATTCACCTGTCTCACCAGAGGCTCAGCTGAGATCACAGAGAGACAGAGAAGACCAAACATGACAAAGAAAACATCTCATATCACATCAAAATATTCATGATGAAATGCAGATCAACTGGAAATGTTTGTTAAAGTCTCATGTGTGTCTCAGATATTTCTCCTGAGAACAAGAGTGATGAGAGTTTGAGTAGAGATGTCATTAATGGGTCAAACTGAGCTCAGATTCGTCTCGTCTGTCAATCAAAAGTCAATATGATTGAAGATCTCAATATCAACTCAAACATGTCTCATCACATTGACTCAAATCAGATGATTTCACCTCTACATTCATTTACACCTCCACACTCTTCATGTGTTCACACAATAACACTCTCACTTGATTCTCTTTTTATTTCAGTGTTTTTCTACATGTGAGAATAAGTGATCCTTAAATGAAACTCATCAATGCTGCTGAAGAAGAATCCTGTGAGCAATAATTGAGACAAACAAATGGTGAATCTGAGTCTGAGAGCAATCTTAACTTCAGACACAAGAGTTCTTCTCTAAATAAGTCTGTTGGCCTTTAATAGATCACATGACATCAATCTGAGAATAGCACACACATGTTTCAGACTGTTTTAAAGAGAATTTTCCATCTGCTCTGGACATCAGCGCGGGAGAGTGCCGTTGTTTTTACTCTTTTTTGTGAAGAAGGACCCACACACATTTGCCCATGGGTAGAATCACAAGAGACGCACTTTACTGAAAACTTTCAGAGCTTCAGCCCCCTAAGCCCACCCCTAGCAGCGCCCCTGCCTCTGACTATTAGAAATGAAAACAGCTGACATTCTTCCAAATATCTCTCTTTGTGCTCAACAGAACAAAGTAATTGACCGTATACAGGTATGAAGTTACATGAGGGTCAGTAATAATGACAGAATTTTCCGTTTTGCGTGAACTGTCCCCTTGAGCATTATATTTACTGAATGTGACTACAGCACTGCAATGCAAACACTTCTACAGTTATTAACAGTAATATGGTGTACGGTTGCTAAGCGACATGAACACATACACACTGTGGGAGAATACACACGTAACATTGTGAAACACACATCATCACAACACGAGAAGAATATAAATATCTGTTCTGTATTGAACACTTTGACTGAATGTCACATATTAACAACACAAAGAGAGAGAGAGATTGTTCCTATATTTGCTGTTTCATGCTTCTCTCTCTCTCTCTCTCTCTCTCTCTCTCTCTCTCTCCATCTCTCCTCTCTCTCTCTCTCTCTCTCTCTCCTCTCTCTCTCTCTCTCTCTCTCTCTCTCTCTTTCTCTCTCTCTCACTCTCTCTCTCTCTCTCTCTCTCTCTCTCTCTCTCTCTCTCTCTCTCTCTCTCTCTCTCTCTCTCTCTCTCGTGTTGTCCATGTAGGGTGTGACCCATAGTGTCAACACTGGCACTGCTCAGTGTGTGTGTCAGTGTGTGTGTGTGTGTGTCTGTCTGTTTCTGTGTTTGTCTGTGTGTGTGTGTGTGCCTGTTTGCTTGTATCAGTGTGTGTGAGGTGTGTTTGTGAGTGTGTGTGTGTGAGTGTGTGCGTGCACGCGCGTGGTGTGTGTGTGTGTGTGTCTGCCTGTTTCTGTGTTTGTCTGTGTGTGTGTGTGTGTGTCTGTTTCTGTTGTTTGTCTGTGTGTGTGTGTGTTTGTGTGTCTGTCTGTTTCTGTGTTTGTCTGTGTGTGTGTGTGTGTGTGCGTGTGTGTGTGTGTGTGTCTGTCTGTTTCTGTGTTTGTCTGTGTGTTGTGTGTGTGTGTGTGTGTGTGTGTGTCTGTCTGTTCTGTGTTTGTCTGTGGTGTGTGTGTTTGTGTGTCTGTCTGTTTCTGTGTTTGTCTGTGTGTTGTGTGTGTGTGCGTGTGTGTGTGTGTGTGTGTCTGTCTGTTTCTGTGTTTGTTGTGTGTGTGTGTGTGTCTGTTTGCTTGTATCAGTGTGTGTGAGTGTGTGTGTGTGTGAGGTGTGTGTGTGTGTGAGTGTTTGTGTGTGTGTGTGTGTGTGTTTGTGAGTGTGCGAGTGTGTGTTTGGCATGTTTTGTTGCGTGGTGACAAGTGAGTTCTCTTAAAGGTATGAACACTCCTGTACAAACTAACACACACGACGTCACACACACACATCCTGTCATCATTAACACGTGTCATTCTAGAACTCATTGTGAGTCAAAGTGTTCAGGGACACGTCTGCTGTCAGGCTTCACATACGTGCAGAAAATCAATCAAGTGTCATCAAGAGAATTCGTCACATGAACTCTGTCATGATGTGAGAGAGAGTGAGTGAGTGAGTGAGTGAGTGAGTGAGTGAGAGAGAGAGAGAGAGAGAGTGAGTGAGTGAGTGAGAGAGAGAGAGGAGAGAGAGAGAGAGAGAGAGAGAGAGAGAGAGAGAAAGAGGAGAGAGAGAGAGAAGAGAAGAGAGAGTGAGAGAGAGAGAGAGTGAGAGAGAGAGAGAGACAGAGAGAGAGAGACCAGAGAGAGAGAGAGAGAGAGAGAGAGAGAGAGAGTGAGAGAGAGAGAGAGAGAGAGTGAGAGAGAGAGAGAGAGAGAGAATGAGTGAGATCCACTAACCCCACTGAAGGAAACGTCTGATGTATTTCTCTCTCGCCGAGTGGACGACCGAAACTCCTGGTAAACCCCCACCTGCAGGTCCAGCAGCGTCTGCAGGCCAACCGGACTCGTCACGTGACCCGCCGGCGGCTCCTTCAGGATGGGCTCACAGGACAGGGTGTCTCTGGGTCGAGCGAGGTGTTTTGGGCCCGTGGCCCGTAGACATGACGGCGTTCCAGAGATCTTCTCAATCATCTATAATGCCGCTCCATGACTCCTGAAACACGACTGCTCCTCTACACGCCAAACACACGCTAATCCATCTCTCTTTACAACCTCCAGTAGAACTTGTGTCGGTGTGTGACCTCTGTATCCTCAAACCATGAACTGTCAACAGCACACGCTTCCTCTCTCTCTCTCTTTATTCTTCTGTTTGTGTGTTTCTCCTGCCAACAGAACTTACAGCTCAAACTCAATCCCTTTTTTGGTGCGTGTGTGTCTCTCTCTTTCCGTCTCATCTACCCTCTCTCTCTCTCTCTCTCTCTCTCTCTCTTTCTGCTCTTTTGTGTTTTTTTAGGTGTGTCTCTCTCTTCTGTGTTTGGATTCTGCTCTTAATTTACTATAATATCAAAGTCACGTCACTTTAGAGTTACAGGAGTTTATCAGTCTGCTCTGCTGTACTTCTCTTTACTCTTCTAATGCAGAACAAACCACTTCTCAACACATCCCAGCGGTCAGTGTTTGTGTGCGGCAGGTTCATTCTTGTGTTTCTGATCCTCTCACTCTCTCTCTCTCTCTCTCTCTCTCTCTCTCTCACTCTCTCTCGCTCTCTCTCTCTCTCTCTCTCTCTCACTCTCTCTGTCTCTCTCTGTCTCTCTGTCTCTCTCTCTGTCTCTCTCTCTCTCTCTCTCTCTCTCACTCTCTCTCTCTCTCTCTCTCTCTCTCTTTGCAGTGCTGAACTCTACATTCATGATTCATAATGACACAAAAGGTTTTATAATGAAGTTTTGATGATCTCATTAAAACCAATTATCAGCTGACACTTGTCCTGTTTATGGAACCCTTTAAAACATAAAAGATCTCTATAAAGATGTTTTTATGAAACCAAAAGCATTATCATGTAGCACTCGAATCATTAGGCAAGACACAGCGACAAAAATGGGAAAATTAAAATATGATTCCATGATTTGACTTCAACAACACACATAGAGAAAAATACACAAAGTAACGAGACGGCAGTAGAGACACAAAAGTATGACTAACTAGTATGTTAACTAATGTACTTTACTAATGTTGTCAAATGAGACATAACAATCTGTAACAACAGGCCAACACAACAAGAGCAATGACGCGATGTTTACAATATTTACAAACATTCATTGAGAAACTTCTAAAAATAATAAATTATACAATGAACATCTCTCCACAACTAACACAAGTAAAAAATAACCAAACAACCCTTCAGGACTAATGTTTAACTAATCTACTGAACACAATTAATGTTAGCACGACACAACATTTAAATGCTTTCCTGTAGCTCAGTGTTAAGAGCATTGTGTTAATGACGCAAAGTTGTGGGTTCGATCCCTGGGGATTGCTGACATACACTCACCTAAAGGATTAATAGGACACCATACTAATACTGTGTTTGACCCCCTTTCTCCTTCAGAACTGCCTTAATTCTACGTGGCATTGATTCAACAAGGTGCTGAAAGCATTCTTTAGAAATGTTGGTCCATATTGATAGGATAGCATCTTCCAGTTGATGGAGATTTCCATCCGTTCCACCACATCCCAAAGATGCTCTATTGGGTTGAGATCTGGTGACTGTGGGGGCCATTTTAGTACAGTGAACTCATTGTCATGTTCAAGAAACCAATTTGAAATGATTGGAGCTTTGTGACATGGTGCATTATCCTGCTGAAAGTAGCCATCAGAGGATGGGTACATGGTGGTCATAAAGGGATGGACATGGTCAGAAACAATGCTCAGGTATACCTATAGGTCGTGGCATTTAAACGATGCCCAATTGTCACCAAGGGGCCTAAAGTGTGCCAAGAAAACATCCCCCACACCATTACACCACCACCATAACTGCATTAATGAGAACTTGAACAGGTGTTCCTAATAATCCTTTAGGTGAGTGTATATATCCATAAATGTATAGGATAAAACAATGTAAGTCGCTTTGGATAAAAGTGTAAATAAAAATGTCAAAACGATTGCAGTTCACTCACTCTTCTGTCAGCAGATTCATCCAATGTTTCATTTACATCTTCATATAATCTCAATGGACATAAACGATCTTTTAGAAAGTTTGCAAATCATTTCTCATCAGCTGCAGTTTTGTGAAGATAAAAGATGTGCTCGACTTCACGCGCCGCTGCGCAGACAATCGGCGTATGACGTCACCGTATCGCGAGAGTATTTATCTTTTTGTCAGATTGTCAAAACTTAGTGCGCGTTAAAAAATGTTGTTAGAAATATACATTCGATATATTATTTGTTTATTATTAGTTTTTTTTCCATTTTTTAAAAAGGCTTTATTAAGCTTCAACGACTAAAAATCTCGATGACTAAAGTCTGAATAAACACTGTCTTCGCAAAATAATATCAAGCTGTTTATGTGTTTATCTGTATTTTTTCATAATATATGTTTATATTTTCCTCATATAGTCTGTGGATATGATAGAGCAGTTTCTTTATGATCCAGATCAAACTTGCCCTTTTGCTCAATAAAAGTCAGTGGATTTGGGTAACTTCTCGTCTTCCATCATATTGTATTAAAACATGTTTAATCTTTAAATCTTTTACCAGCTCTCCGAATTATTTTAAATGGTTTTTTTA
Organism: Triplophysa bombifrons; assembly: GCA_029783895.1. Classification (NCBI taxonomy): domain Eukaryota; kingdom Metazoa; phylum Chordata; class Actinopteri; order Cypriniformes; family Nemacheilidae; genus Triplophysa; species Triplophysa bombifrons. Next base: position 195,601 of record JAPMJR010000040.1, on the reverse strand, counting down.
CATCTAGTCATTGAGTTTGTTATTTGTGTGACCACAAGGTGGCAGCAAAACACAAAATACGAAAGTTATGCTGTGATATTGAAATGTTAGTTTGTATTCGTTGTTATGACAGATTCTGGACAATGAATCAAGATGAAATAATGAAATAATGAAAAACAAAACAGTTTAGTGTTTAACTAATAGCTAAAGTAAGCCATGAAAAAGCAGCACTTTATTGCTTCATGTAGACTAAACATCTGCAGGCCGATGTTTCCACTGACATACATTCCACATTCTCTTGTGATTTATTCATCTATTCTATTCATTTATTCGTCTCAGCCTTGAGTTGGGTTTCGTCTGTTCATTATTTATGTTGTAGATGAGTATTGTAATGATTGCAGGTGTCAATCATATGACAGACTCCTCCTCCTGCTGTACTGGAGGAGGGGCAGAGAGAGTCTGACTGGGTGGGATGAGGATTAACTGTCTGAAGTGAGTGAACCCAGAAACTCCCTGTGTGTGTGTCTCTCTCTCTGGTTGTCTGGCAGAACTCCCAGACTGTGGTATGAAGCTGTCAAAGTCAACCAGCATCAAACAACACCAACTCACTCCTGTTGAGAAGAAACACAGCAGAGAGACGACACTTGAGACACATACTGGGATGTTGAGAGATGTTGGATTTAGGGTGTGGGATGTCGGGCTCTAGAGATGTTGGGTTTAGGGTGTGTGATGATGGGCTCTAGAGATGTTGGGTTTAGGGTGTGTGATGTTGGGCTGTAGAGATGTTGGGTTTAGGGTGTGTGATGATGGGCTGTAGAGATGTTGGGTTTAGGGTGAGTGATGTTGGGCTGTAGAGATGTTGGGTTTAGGGTGTGTGATGTCGGGCTGTAGAGATGTTGGGTTTAGGGTGTGTGATGATGGGCTGTAGAGATGTTGGGTTTAGGGTGTGTGATGATGGGCTGTAGAGATGTTGGGTTTAGGGTGTGTGATGATGGGCTGTAGAGATGTTGGGTTGAGGGTGTGTGATGTTGGGCTATAGAGATGTTGGGTTGAGGGTGTGTGATGATGGGCTGTAGAGATGTTGGGTTGAGGGTGTGTGATGTTGGGCTGTAGAGATGTTGGGTTGAGGGTGTGTGATGATGGGCTGTAGAGATGTTGGGTTGAGGGTGTGTGATGTTGGGCTGTAGAGATGTTGGGTTGAGGGTGTGTGATGTCGGGCTGTAGAGATGTTGGGTTTAGGGTGTGTGATGATGGGCTGTAGAGATGTTGGGTTTAGGGTGTGTGATGATGGGCTGTAGAGATGTTGAGTTTAGGGTGTGGGATGTCGGGCTCTAGAGATGTTGGGTTGAGGGTATGTGATGATGGGCTGTAGAGATGTTGGGTTTAGGGTGAGTGATGATGGGCTGTAGAGATGTTGGATTTAGGGTGTGTGATGATGGGCTGTAGAGATGTTGGGTTGAGGGTGTGTGATGTTGGGCTGTAGAGATGTTGGGTTGAGGGTGTGTGATGTCGGGCTGTAGAGATGTTGGGTTTAGGGTGTGTGATGATGGGCTGTAGAGATGTTGGGTTTAGGGTGAGTGATGATGGGCTGTAGAGATGTTGGGTTTAGGGTGTGTGATGATGGGCTGTAGAGATGTTGAGTTTAGGGTGTGTGATGATGGGCTGTAGAGATGTTGAGTTTAGGGTGTGTGATGATGGGCTGTAGAGATGTTGGGTTTAGGGTGTGTGATGTTGGGCTGTAGAGATGTTGGGTTTAGGGTGTGTGATGATGGGCTGTAGAGATGTTGGGTTTAGGGTGTGTGATGATGGGCTGTAGAGATGTTGGGTTTAGGGTGTGTGATGTTGGGCTGTAGAGATGTTGGGTTTAGGGTGTGTGATGATGGGCTGTAGAGATGTTGGGTTTAGGGTGTGTGATGTTGGGCTGTAGAGATGTTGAGTTTAGGGTGTGTGATGTTGGGCTGTAGAGATGTTGGGTTGAGGGTGTGTGATGTTGGGCTGTAGAGATGTTGGGTTTAGGGTGTGTGATGTTGGGCTGTAGAGATGTTGGGTTGAGGGTGTGTGATGTTGGGCTGTAGAGATGTTGGGTTTAGGGTGTGTGATGATGGGCTGTAGAGATGTTGGGTTGAGGGTGTGTGATGTTGGGCTGTAGAGATGTTGGGTTTAGGGTGTGTGATGATGGGCTGTAGAGATGTTGGGTTGAGGGTGTGTGATGTTGGGCTGTAGAGATGTTGGGTTTAGGGTGAGTGATGATGGGCTGTAGAGATGTTGGGTTTAGGGTGAGTGATGATGGGCTGTAGAGATGTTGGGTTTAGGGTGTGTGATGTTGGGCTGTAGAGATGTTGGGTTTAGGGTGTGTGATGATGGGCTGTAGAGATGTTGGGTTGAGGGTGTGTGATGTTGGGCTGTAGAGATGTTGGGTTTAGGGTGTATGATGTTGGGCTGTAGAGATGTTGGATTTAGGGTGTGTGATGTTGAGCTCTAGAGATGTTGGGTTTAGGGTGTGTGATGCTGATGTTGAGCTCTAGAGATGTTGGGTGTGTGATGTTCGACTGGGATGTCTGTTTAATCTCATCAGAATGTTAGTATTGTGAGCAGAAATAGGTCAGTTCTTCAGTTTCTCTCTCTTAGTTTGGCTGCTCTCGTCTGCTCTAATAGAAGCCAGATGTGCTGTAGGATCCATTAATACGTCTCTTTCTCTTTTCAATTCTTCGTCTTCCTCTCTCACAGGAAACGCTCCGGGTTTTTGGCCCTGGAGGGAACATGCCTGCGTAACCACCTCCAGATGGAAACACACGCACAGACACACACACACGCACACACAGGCAGCTTTTCTTTCTCTCTTTCTTTGGCTGTGAGAGGTTGGTGTGTGCTTTCTCTCTCTAGACTGTTGTTCAGTTGTGTCCTCTGATCCGTGATCTCATGTCTCATCTTTTCTCTTTACAGCCGCTGGTCAGCACTGCTCTATACTGGTAGATTAACAAAATCATATAAGACACAAGAGCTTGCCAATCTCAGCATGATAAAGCTTAAGTCAGATCTGTCGGATCAGAAGGAGCACTGAACACACCACCGCACTATAAAAATCACCACGCTGGAAAGTTTCTCAATGTTTTTCAAATAAAAAACTAGTATTTCGTTTCGTTTGAAGATTTTCTTATTGAGCTTTTGTGCATGTACAAAATGAAGTTCAGTTCACACTCGTCTTGGAAAGTGAAAGAGCTGAAGAGATTAAACTCGTGGTTTGTTGATGGAGCATACGGCTGTCAGGATCTCGTGTACGGGATCTTTAAATCCTTTCACATGGAGAGAGAGGGAGAGTTCAGCTCCAGCTGGACTTCATTACTCTCTCTCTCTCTCTCTCCCTGTGTGTGTGTGTGTGTTTATGTGAATGTGCATTCCTGCAGTCAGAATGGAAACACAGAAGCGTTCACAGAAATGTCCAGCGACTCCACAGCAGTTCGACTTTAACACAATAAACACAGAGGCTTATTCAACTCAACATTTCTGCCACTGACGCTGTTACCTGAAGATTTCTGCATTCCAACACATAAGGAAATTATAAAAGAAAGAACATCTATGAGAAGATCTCAGAAATCTCTCCATTCATAACACTACTGATCATCTTTACCATCAATCATGAGGTCACCGTGTAATGAAAATACTTTGATCATTTAGTCATTCTTATTACTCATCCAAATCGGGATCTACTGAAATCACAGTTTCTCTGTTCTGTAAAACAGTAAAAGCAGACAGTGATCAGGATATTTAAGTATTAATGTAATATAATATAATATCGTTTCTTCTACAGAAACTCAAATGCAATCTTTTAACGCATTTTTGTAACTTCAGATGATGACAGGATTTTCAGAATTGAATGATTTTAATAACATCTCTTCTGCTAATAACTTTAACTTTTATACCTGAATCTGCTTGTAAACACACAATATTCACAAAGAAAGAACAGAGCAGAGGTTTACAGCTCTTGATCCTCAGTGTCAGATCTTTATTTACAGATTACATTCATAAAGACAATCAGCCATCATGAGACATCATCATAAACACGTGTGTGCGTGTGTCTGATGTCATGTCAAGTTAAACTAGTTTTAAAAGACCTGTAACATTCATAATAAAGTCCTGATGTGACTCATATACTCAGTACAATAAATAAATAAAGGAATAATCATTTAAGTTCTTTGTGTGTGAACTGGTATTTATCACTGTTTGAGGACCAAATGTCCCCACAAAGATAGTAACAACAGTACATTTTGACATATTTTTAGGTACCCAGAGGGAAAACAGTTAATAAATCATACAGAATGATATTTATTAAAAATTAAAAACTGCAGAAAGGTTAGTGTGATTATTAGGTTAAGGTGTTGGGTTAGGGGATAGAATACATCATAAGCCTGAAACATCAATAGATCAATGGAATATCCCCATAAAACACAGAAACCAGTGTCTGTGTGTGTGTGTGTGTCCGGGACAATTCTGAATGAAATTGATGAAGTGGGAGTGATTTTAAACAAGCCCCGCCCCAGATGACATGACAGGAGCAGAAATGAAGTAAACAGAAGAAGAAGTAAAAATGTGTGCTGTGTTAAAGAGTTCCAGATAATCTATAAAATATAATGAAATATATCTGCATAACACACTTGATTTACTCGTCTCACACGGTGGTCATGACTTTGAGAGATCCAGTTCGGAATCGCAGGATCTTTTTTTTGAGTGCGTGAGACGCTTTGATCTTGACGAAGGCTTTGGGCTGCAGTGAGGTTCCGGCGGGTGGAGAGGGCGGCGCCAGCTGTGGGGGGAGCTGCTGTGGCCACACCAACCCTCCGCTCTCATCAGAGTCACTGGAGAGAGAGCTGGACCCGGGCGACTCCGCCTCGCTCAGACTGGACTCAGACTCTCCTGCGACGGGGTCCGGCAGGCACAGAGGGACGCGCTGAGGGTATTCAGCACGGAGGTGAGACTGATGATGGTGCTGCGGCGGCTGGCTGTAGACGCAGGGAGGAGGGGCGGGTCTAGGTTTGCGGGAGCGCCTGATTGGTTGTTCGGGAGGAGGCTCAGCTTCGTCCTGACTGAGCTCCAGCGTGGAGCGCCACCGGCGGTGACCGGAGGCTCCTGGCGCGCGGCGTGTTTTTGGCTGAACGCTGCGGCTGGCATCCCGCTCGACTGTGTTAAATTTGCGCTCTGAGACTCGCTGGCCTAGTAAACTGTTCTCTGATTGGGCGCGACAGGCTTTTCGGCCCAGTTTCTTTGACGTGACCTTTTCTTCTGTGAAGCGACACTTCTTCTGGGCGGCTCGGGTCTTCGCCGGGACCCTCTCGGGGGAGTACGTACCGCGGGCGGGTTTGGGGGTGACATGCGCCCGCTGGGGTGTGGCTCTGGTTTGAGCGTGACAGGGCTGTGCTGGGATATACTGACCGTTCACCAGCTGCTCATCAGAGGAGGCAGAGCGGGGCGGCGGATAACCCTGGAAATGTTGCGGGGATTCGGTTTCGCTGCTGCTGGGGTCCAAAGCGGCACAGGGAAAATCCAGCGAGGTAGAGCGAATCCCAGTGAGGGCGGGTTTGGGGTAACGGACGGGCTGTTCCTCGTCCAGAACGTGACGGCTCCACGCGTGTCTCTCTGGACTGGGCGAGGACTTGGACCGCTCAGGGTTGTAGGGTGACTCTTTATAAGAGAGGCTGCTCTGTCGGACCACCCCTCTGGTCTCAGGTCCCAGACTGGTCCGAGGTTTATTAGGTCTGAGAGAAAGAGAGCGACGCTGGATCAGACCGAGGATGAACGTCTCCACGCGCTGAGCCTGTCTGTAGTCCTCTTCTGTGGGGTCTTCTTCTGCGGACCGCCAGGACCACAGCTCATCCTCCCCGAGGCCCTCTCTGATGCCCTCCAGCGGGGTGTGGGGTGCAGAGAGAGAGCGAGGGACCACTGCTCGCATCCCACCGCTCCCATCACGATCAACAGCAAACACATCACCTACAAACAGAGACAAACACACACAGCTCAACATCTGAATAATACAACACACAACCCCATCATCAACTGACGTTGTGTGTGTGATTTCACTCATCAATACTGACGGATTTATAATCGTACGAACAATCAGGAAACACTGATGTGTGTGTGTGTGTCTTTGCTGTGTGATCATGTGTAGTGATGCATACTAACCAGAACACCACACAAACTTAAAAAACATAAGCACTCATGAATTTTTGTGTGTGTGTGTGTTCTCTCACACAGAGGGTCTTTCTCTCGGCGTCTCATGACTACACTGAAGACTTTGTGTGATTTCTGAAGTCTCTGATTTAACCCTTTCACATTTAGTCAGCCAGAAAAGAAAAACAGCTCTGAATTTTGAGCCGTCCATGGAGACGGTGAGCCAAATCCACTTTTACACAGCTCATTGAATGCTTGATTCTGATTGGCCAGTTGCGACATTCCAAGTGTTGTACTTTCAAATAACAACCGCTCAAAACTAATAACATCCTGTAACCCGGATGCTGCAATTCATTTTGAGAGGGACAGTTTTATATTACACAAAAATTCATTATAAATCTGTCTTTTAATAACACAAATTACATTATATTTACAAATGATCAAACCAATATGCCTGTTTGTGACGTTTGAACGTCGTTTCTTACTTTAAAACTGAATCTAAATTCGGTACAAATGAGCTAGTAAAAAATTTCAAATTCACATTTCATGTCCAGTTTATTAAGTGTTCAACTATGCGAGTTAGTACATAGAGGTATATATACATATACATATATACAAAGAGAGAGAGAGAGAGAGAGAGAGAGAGACAGACAAACAGAAAGAGAGAGGGAGAGAGAGAGAGAGAGAGAGAGAGAGTGAGAGACAGAGAGAGAGAGAGAGAGTGAGAGAGAGAGAGAGACAGAGAGAGAGAGAGAGAGAGAGAGAGAGAGAGAGAGAGAGAGAGAGAGAGAGAGAGAGAGAGAGAGAGAGAGAGAGAGAGAGAGAGAGAGAGAGAGAGATGGAGAGCGAGAGATTCCCTCACCAGCTGATTTAGGTCTCTCTGTGAGGTGGTCACTCTGAGCGGACCACTGAGAGATCTCACTGAGACCAGATGAGTCCAACACACTGACTGAAGACTGAGCTTCAATCTGTTCACACAAACCTGACACACACACACACACACACAGTCAGACATGTAGAGAGAATGTGATTATGACAAGATAACTGTACATTGTTCGACTTATGAAACAACTGATAACTGATCAATTAAATACTGTATTCTGATTGGCTGGAAGGTGTTCAGTAAAACCGTTGAATGTTTTGTCTCATTTTCCCGTCCTGCGCCACGTTGTTTAAATAGAAACTGCATTTGCGCCCATTTGTGCGACCATGGGCGTGCTGTTCTAAAAGAGGTGTTCTGGTGAAGCGTTTCTTATTTGAGGAACTGAAAATAGACTCAAACCCGCTCTAGTCTAAAGTCAACAGCGCAGTTTAAGTTTGAGTGGGTTAGTAGAATATGCACCTCTGAGGGTACACAACGCGCGTTCACTTTGCTTATTACACATAAGGACCCGCAGCAGCACACAAACATTATTAAATATGAAACAATAAAAGATTAAAATGTTCAGAAATTTAAAAAAAAAACATCTTGTTCTGTAGATGGTCTGCTCACGCACTTTAATCTTGCGCATGAGCAGATGCGCACGAGTCTTTGCTTTTGCATTTCTCGCCGTGTGAATAGTGAATCTGCCATGGTGCGAGCGCAACTGCCTCTTAAAGGGAACGGGAGATGAGCCCAAAACACACCCGTAACTCATCATCGAGAATCGTAACACCCTTTTAGACCGTGTGTGCGGGCGTTAGACTAGCAAAAGGTGATTTGGACACGCCCTGATGCACCTGCGCTGCAGTACCTGAGGAGGGCTGAGGGTCTCCGGCGTCTGTAGGGGGCTCCACTGAGCTGCTGTCTGTATCCAACCTCAAGTCTCCAACCTGATGCTGGAGAATATTCATCAGACTCCACGAGGTGTCCTGATAACACACATTAAACTACATTCTGTGATTTCAGTTTATAAGGTATAGACAGTTTTCTAATCTGACATGCAACTCAGTATTGAGAGATTGTTGCTAGGTAACATCATGAGATTCATTGATATATTGGAACATTAAATCGATCATTAGAGTCCTTTGCTGAAAGTAAACTCAAGACATCATGACGCTGATGAATTAATCTCAGTGTGTGGAGTGAATCTGATTATTCACACTGAATCTGTCAACAATACTGTAACACACTCTCCTGCTATAGGAGTCAAATACACAACACTACAGCAAACAATAACACAACACACAGTAGTAAACACACTTCACTGTCAAATCAACACCATCCATTCATTCATGTACAGTACAGTCGAGAGATGCTCGTGTTCACTGAAGATCATGATGATGATGTGTGTGTGTGTGTGTGTGTGTGTGTGTGTGTCTGTGCTTGTGTGTTTGGTATGGGGGTTGCAGATGGTTCCTGGGCCCCTAAATAAGATCATCCACTGAGCGTGTTAGTTTAACCTGATGAAGCACACACACACACACACACACACACCGTCATGGAAACAGCGGGACCACCCTCATGAGATTTAATCATTCAGAGACAGCAGTTCAATCTCATCAATTATTAATTCACTGCTATACACCAGAACCACAATCAAAAATCAACAATACTTCACAGATCAAAACAAAGACAAAAAAATAATAATATTGCATTTATAAATAATTAACACAGGGCAAAAATGACGCACAAATCTCTTGATCCTCTCATATGTTAACGATGAGCTGAGATGGAGATCTTATCAGATATTTCTGCTGTGAAACTAAACACACACACACACAATCTCAAACAAACTACATGCGTGTTTGTAGACAGGACATAAAATACGCTAGTCCAGAAGAACTTCCTGTTTCAGTTTTTTAACACTGCATTTAAACAAAATAGAATGAACAAATCAGTAAATCATTTATTTATATTTAAAGGCTTAAAATCCCTTGACTGAAGTCTGGAGGACAGTGAAGTTAGTGAGATCTGCTCGACCTGTATCCAGTATAAACATCATCATCTCTGAGCCTCACTTAACCTTCTGCTCTTATCAATGAATCACAGTCAGATACTTATTATTACATCACCGGATCTGAACACCAGACCAGACCAGACCAGACCAGACCATTCATTACTACTGAACTCACCAATCAGAGCAGAGCTCAGTGCTGTACAACAACCCCCCCCCCACAGAGAGACCACCATCACTACAGCAACACTGATAACACTTGTGTTTACACACACACACACACACACACACACACAGCTGTTGTCTCAGGTCAGACTGCTGTCAGAAGTGTGATACAGGAATAAAGACTGTCTGTGTGTGTGTGTGTGTGTGTGTGTGTGTGTGTGTGTGTGTCAGTTGTGTTTAGTTTGTGTATTTCTATAGAGCCTCAGTTATGACACACATCACAGACATCATAGCAGAATAAAGATAAATCTCCTCATGAGAGGAGAGACAGATTCAGAGCTGGTCTTGTTCTCTCTAAGTGATGTGAAACCAGTTTTCAGTTTCTGGTTTATCTGGGTGTTATAAACATCACCTTTGACTGGGACTCACATCCACACATAAACTCACAACTTTGACCTGATCTTTGAATCTGTTCAAAATAATAAATAATAAGGTTTATTATAACTCACAAATAAATGACATGAGCGAGCCCGAGAGAGATGTTAAAAAACGATCTGTTCAGTGTTTATCCAAATCTAGACTATTGAACCTGTAAACTAGTTTTATATTAACACACCATCCTGAAATATAATCATTGTAATATATAGAAGTCCTTTATATAGTTTACCAGAGTCAATGCGGTGGTTTAGAACAACAACTGTAAAGAAAAACATATCAACCGTAAAGTGAGTCTTTGCGTATAATGATGAATGTGATTCGGGTTTATATTCAAGCGTTTAATCGACGGACTGTGACTGACAAAAGTGAAGAAAACAATCAGGAGTTTAAAAACCTCTTTCTGACTTCAGACTCATGAATAAAGTCGCTGTCCGAGCGGTTGACGGAACAGAGAGACTGAAACGGGCGTCTTACCGGCGGGCGTCCCGGGCTGCAGTCGTCGTGCGCTCGGATCGGGCTGTCGGGCGCGTGCAGCGCGAGCGCGCGGGTGATGAGCGTCTCGTGCCGCTGCTTGAGCATCTCGAGCTCACATATTCCCGCTAGACTGAGCTCGAGCCGCCGCTTCCGTCGCCCGCGCTCCAGCGACATCAAACGATACATCACTCACGAGACAACGCGCGCGACAGAACTTCATGAAGAGGATTCGTGATTCATGATCAAATCCCGCGAGTTTGAGACAATTCTCTGTCACGCGCAGCGCCTGGACTCTCTCTCAGCTGTCAAGAGCTCATTAGCATATTCGACCTTTCCGCTTTTCATTGGCTACAGATTTTTATTTGTGAATTAACCCTTTCACTGTCTCCTCCCCCTTAAGACGCGTGTTCATTTAAACGAGTTAAATCTGCTCCGTCAGTCATTTAAATGATATTTATGTGTTTTAACATTTCCTTTGACTCTTATCTGTGTTGTTCTTATCTGTGTAGACTGCATTCATTCATTTATTTAGAAATTAGATATTATTTATTAGATTGATCTTACTCGTTGTATGAATACCATGCACTGTGCTGTGTTTTAACTTTTCTGTTTTTCCTGTTTGCCCCTGTAAAGCTGCTTTGAAACAATACACATTGTGAAAAGCGCTAAATAAACTTGAATTGAATTGAATTGGAGTTGTTGAGTGGAATCACCGCTTTGTTTGAAGATAAGAAGGGCTGTATGTGCTGAGGAAAAGTCCTCAAATACAAAGAAATATTGCCAGAGTGTAAGTTATTATACAGCAAATGAATAATTAACAAACAAGAACGTCCAGATTTTCCAAACCAAACCAATGACGTCATTCAGTTGTGATTTCTCAGATGTTATCGCGGATGTTCTGTTGACTGGTGATTTATCAAATGTTACAGCGCCATCTGCTGTCAGTTCAGCCCTCTGTCACTGAATCATCAATACTTGTGTGCAGCAATAAATACAACATACATGAGATGTGTCTTAAGGCTAAAACACACTTCACAGTCAATTTTCCAGAGTAAAATTTTCTCAAATTGAATAAAATTGTACAGATGACATGTGGTCCCTCTCTGAAAAGAGTAAAAGCTTCTCTTGATAGAGTCGTTTTCCACAGTGAATTATGCTCAAAATAGTGTTAATATTTGACTCTGTCCTGTAATATTTTACTCTATTTAGTGTATTTTTAAATGAACTCTCGTCCCATTTTACTCAATTCAGAGCTACAAGAAATGATCTTTAAAAGGAGCTTTAAAATAACTCTGCAACAATTGACTTCCCCTCCTCGGTTATATTTCTGAAGTACACTATTAATGTTTTACCCGTAAGAAGTCCTCAAATGAAAACATTGCTTTCAGTCTGAAAATAAAATCGAAAGTCAACCATTTTATTTTTCAAGCTCCTCTTTCAATCAATTTTACACTTCATTCACTTGTTATCGTGAAAAAAGAAATAAGAATAATGAGAACAACAATTTTAAAAATGAGACGAAGAAGAATTAAATGAAACAATATGGCACAATAAACAAATCAGAATCACAGCCATAAGACATTAGAATGTCAAACAACTTGTATTACAAAATATCTTTAACCTCCCAAACATGAGGTGCTGAGAAGACTTTTGATCAGATTTGCACTCTGGACTTGTTGCAGAAAGTTTGTGCCGGTCTTCAGATTTGATCAGTTGGTGTGTTTCTATCTGAAACTTTCCAAAACTCTGCAAGTGTGTGATGTCTACTTAAAAAAGCTCTGTTCAGATTTTAAAAGTCTTGTAGTGTATTCCAGTCAGTAGTTTAGTGTAGTTCTCTCTGTTAACAGCAGGTGGAGCCCGCGCGCGCGCAGTCATCCGGTTTGGGACTGAATGCTGTTTAAATAACATAGAGGAACTTGACCTCAGTTTAAAGGAAATGTAAGTGGTTTTATCAAACATGCCTTCTTAAAGCATTACTTGTGTGCATTTTGAGACGACACAAAAGCAATGATGTATTTTAAGACATGGCAGTGCAAGTTATTTTTGGTAAACCGCCTCATATAGTGTTATAATAATATAATCTGCCAAAAAATATGACTTTCTTATATTGTGTCAGTATAAAGGGAGAGTTGTTATGTGGACTGTGGTGTGCTTTATGATGTCCCAAAAGTGTCCCAAAGGTCAAAGGACTGAAGATTTGAGTGTTTGTGTTTTCAGTTATGATCCTATATCAGACACAGTTCAGACTTAGTGTTTTTAATGTCTGTTGTTTCTTTATGTCTGAAGAAATGATACCTGTAAAATCTTTCAAAGATGTGATCTTCACTTTCATGTTGTGCTGATTCTGTCTATTTAACCTAACAACACCTTCAATTCAGTTTCGATGAATCAACACAATATTCAGATTGTCAAACCCCCACAACATACTTTTGTACTTAAAAAAAACATGCAGAAAGATGACTGTTGTGATGCTTAAAAGTGAATCTGAACCTGTTTTCTTGTAGTATTTGAGATCTGAAAACACACAGTATCTTTTCTGTTATGTTCACCTCTTTCTCCAGGTTTTATTTTCTGCAGGTGAATGCAAATAGAAACAAAACATTTATTTGAAATTTGGGAGAAAATGTTCACAGAATGAAACAAAACCGATCATTTTATCTAAACACACACTTATAAGTAATCTGTTAAGAAAAACTGTCTCTGAAATGGTGTGCGGCTTTATATGATGTATGAGGATGGAAGTGAGTGAAGAAGAAGCCATCCGAACAAACCCACTTCACCACAACTGTAGATGTCTAGAAAGCTCCAGTAAAACTATAAATACAAGACACCTGCTAAACAAACAGATCGACTCGTCTTCTGAATTCTGTGTTTGGGAATAAGAGATGAAATGAGACGTGTGTGAGCTCTTATGTCCGAGCCTGGGTGAAAATAGCTCAGTTTAGTAGAAGTGATTGTTCTTTAGTGATGAGTTTGTACTGTACAAAAGCAGGACAGATATTGAGACATCAAGGCTTAGTGATGTCATGATGCTTTCTGATGTGAGAATATAAATGTTGTGTTGTTGTAGATTTCCTCAGAAACAAATAACACTGAAACAAACCGAAAAGATTCCTAAATTATTTATTTGACAGTAAATAAAGATTGAGATGTGAGTTGAGCTCATCTGCTGATGAAATACTTGCACTTTTAAAACATTGAGCATATAGAGTCATTCATACACATCATCACCCCCACAAACACACACACGCGCACACACACGACAAACATGAAGAAAGCGTCTCCCTGATCTCAACATCATCTGTCACAGCTTCAAAAGACTTCATCCTTATCAGAATAACATTCAGATGAATTTAGAACTCAAGACACAAAATCTGATAAAGACGTCTGTCATATCATCTGCTGTGATCTCAGGTCTCTTCTGTACACATCTGTACTCTAGAAGTCACTTCAACACATTTCTTTCAAATAAAACGAATAACAACAAACACAACTACACAGATGATTCAATAAAGAAAACAGTGTTAAAATAAAGAGAGAGACAGACACACAAACACAACAGTGAAACACAAAAAACAGTTTAAAGCTTCACTTCTATGGAGGACCAGAGGACTCAGAATGAAATAATTTAAATATAAATTCAGTCAACCACTAATAAAATTCTCATTAGTTGTAGAATAACAATGAAATCATTAATTAATTAAATCAACCATTCATTAAATGAATGCGTTTATTTTGTAATGTCCCCTGTAAAAACTTTATTCATTGTTTAATTTTTATTTCAAAATAGCTACTGTCAAAAACAACTACTGCGGTAAAACTTTTTCAAAATTAAGATATTTGATTAACTATTTAATGAATGAATTGTTGTGATATACACTGCAGAACTGTATCAGTGGTTGACTGAATTAGTTCATATTTTAATGATGAGTACTTTGGTCCTCCATACACTTCAGGCTTTGTGTTTTCTTTGATAGAACTGAATGATCGTTGTGATGTGAAAGTGATGTTCCAATCATTCAGAATTGATCTTAATTTCATTTCAGTCTCCAACTGTGAAAATGTATTATAACTACAAGAATCCATCTTATGAAGTAAATCAATGAGTGTTTTAAAGTAAGGCGGAGAGAGAGAGAGAGAAACAGAGAGAGAGAGAGAGACAGAGAGATGCTTATGCTTTTTATTGTCCTTATGTTGACCTTATTGCTTGCATTGTTTACCCAACATGAACAACAACCCAGATTGGTCCTCCTTCGATAAACCTTATTCATCTCACTCTCGTCTCCTCCTATTATTTCTCTTGACCTCTCTCACTTTCATCCATCTTGTTCATCAAACGTCCATCAGACTGTTTAACCTCTAGATCAGATCATGAGTTCTGATGTTCCACCATCACAGAGATTTTACAGTCAAACTCCACAAGCGGCATCATTCAAGTCTCATGAAGTTCTAACAAATGGGTTTTTAGCTCGACAGTAGAAATCAGGAGCTGCTGTCATCAGAATGTTTTTGTGAATCTGAATGTTTGAGAACAAACAGAGACGCTGGAGATTAAATGAAATTTACTCTGCTGACGGAGAGTTGTGTCCGTGATCTGTGAGACACACGGCAGGTGATGGACCGGATGCTGATGACGCTGCACACACGCCAGCATGATGCAGATCAAAAAATTTGCATCATGCGGACGCCTTCAACAATCTGCAGACGAAAGTTCAGATGTTAACACATCACCAGACTGATCCAGGGACAGTTCAACACATCACCAGACTGATCCAGAGACAGTTCAACACATCACCAGACTGATCCAGGGACAGTTCAACACATCACCAGACTGATCCAGGGACAGTTCATCACATCACCAGACTGATCCAGGGACAGTTCATCACATCACCAGACTGATCCAGGGACAGTTCATCACATCACCAGACTGATCCAGGGACAGTTCATCACATCACCAGACTGATCCAGGGACAGTTCATCACATCACCAGACTGATCCAGGGACAGTTCATCACATCACCAGACTGATCCAGGGACAG
Organism: Triplophysa bombifrons; assembly: GCA_029783895.1. Classification (NCBI taxonomy): domain Eukaryota; kingdom Metazoa; phylum Chordata; class Actinopteri; order Cypriniformes; family Nemacheilidae; genus Triplophysa; species Triplophysa bombifrons. Next base: position 180,469 of record JAPMJR010000040.1, on the reverse strand, counting down.
TTCAACACATCACCAGACTGATCCAGGGACAGTTCATCACATCACCAGACTGATCCAGGGACAGTTCATCACATCACCAGACTGATCCAGGGACAGTTCAACAGATCACCAGACTGATCCAGGGACAGTTCATCACATCACCAGACTGATCCAGGGACAGTTCATCACATCACCAGACTGATCCAGGGACAGTTCATCACATCACCAGACTGATCCAGGGACAGTTCATCACATCACCAGACTGATCCAGGGACAGTTAAACACATCACCAGACTGATCCAGGGACAGTTCATCACATCACCAGACTGATCCAGGGACAGTTCATCACATCACCAGACTGATCCAGGGACAGTTAAACACATCACCAGACTGATCCAGAGACAGTTCAACACATCACCAGACTGATCCAGAGACAGTTAAATACATCACCAGACTGATCCAGGGACAGTTCATCACATCACCAGACTGATCCAGAGACAGTTCATCACATCACCAGACTGATCCAGGGACAGTTAAACACATCACCAGACTGATCCAGGGACAGTTCATCACATCACCAGACTGATCCAGGGACAGTTAAACACATCACCAGACTGATCCAGGGACAGTTCATCACATCACCAGACTGATCCAGGGACAGTTCATCACATCACCAGACTGATCCAGGGACAGTTAAACACATCACCAGACTGATCCAGGGACAGTTCATCACATCACCAGACTGATCCAGGGACAGTTCAACAGATCACCAGACTGATCCAGGGACAGTTCAACACATCACCAGACTGATCCAGGGACAGTTCAATCCTGAACATCACATCCACTGATCTTCTGTCGTCGATCATTCATAGCAATCTAGATGTTAAATGAGAGAAAGTTGATCCCCTTTATAAATGTGTTTGGGTTAACCCTAAGTATAATTTCAATGTCGCATGAAGAGCGAGAATCCAAACTCAAACACACTAGCAGCTCTACATTGTGAGCTTTCACTAAACCGACGCTGAACCAATCAGCTTACAGAAGCTAGGTGAACGAGCCCAATCGTTCATGATCGGGGGCGGGGACAGAGATGACACTACATGCAGAAAATCTTAAAGGTGCAGTACGGTCATTTGTGGATCGTCTGGCGGTGACGAATCATTATTTGTGACCTAAAGCCACACAGCTCTGTCGAATGAATCTATATATGTTACAATATGTTATATAAAAGATAATTGTTTAACTTCTGACGGAAATCTATTTTTAAATAAGCTCTCAATAGGTTTTATTCTCATGTGATAAACACTTAGATATGGAAAAGGCTTCCTTTAATTTACTGAGGAAATATAACAATTAAATGTGAAATTAAAATCATTTTCACAAAGGCAAAATCATGTAGGCTGTAGATTTACATGAGAAAAGAATCATTGTTTAATATTATGCTTTATCTCATAACATTAAAGAGGGATTCTGTTCTCATGTTTTGAATTTCTTATCCTGGATGAATTATGAAGAATGAAACATTCTATATTCAAGTGAAACTTAATCGACTTATTAACTTCAAATTGTGATTTGCACATGTTGAAATTAAAATCATTTCCCTGGACATTTTCTCCTTTGATGTTTAAGTAGAAAATAATGTTTGATCTCTATGAAGAAACACAACCATCCAAAAACAGTATTTGTATTTAAACTCAATATCAGCCATTTATGAGTATGTTTAATATACATAATAGTTGCAAAGCCTATTGAACCCTGAAAAACATCAATGCAGTGATTCAAACCACCTAAGTTAAAATGATGTGACATTCTCTGAGATCCACCACACACCCTGTTGATATTAATATTAAAGAAGAAAACAATTCACCATATACATTTAATATGATTAACTCTTCTGGATTGACACAGGAGCATGTGAAATGACAAAAGCCTGTATCCTAGTAAAAGACACATATGTATGTCAAGGACTTTTTGGTTCTCGATTGCTCTCCTGCACAATTATTGTAAACAATGGGTATTTGTGCGAGCTGATAAATCTTCATCATTCAGACAGGCCTTGTTTTTATATCCCTGACCAAAATTGAGGTCCGATGGCAAATCCACATGGATGATTAAATTTACTAAATTATGTTTATTTGAAAATCCAATAATGCAGAAAGTTTTCTGTGATGATAGGTTTTGGGTTAGGGGAAGACAATAGGCCTATACAGTTTGTCCAGTATAAAAATCATTACGCATATGGAAAGTCCCTGCAATGTATAGAAACCTAACATGTGTGTGTGTGTGTGTGTGTGTGTGTGTGTGTGTGTGTGTGTGTGTGTGTGTGTGTGTCTGTGTGTGTGTGTGTCTGTGTGTGTGCTCCAGGAGTTCAAACTAATTTAAAGTTCGGACGACACGCGCATAAATCACTTGATGGACTGGAAGCGGTCAGCGGTCAGTCTCCTTCATCACCCTGCGGGCATCAGGACAGGAAAGACCCGGGATAGGGTTGAAGTTTAGGGAATAAGACAATAAACAGACAAGCACTCATGCTGTCCACATTAAGCACCGGACCCGTTTATGCAAAGAAGACATTTAAATTGAAAACAGATCACCTACTCATGAGGCCGAAACTCGTGTCCACTCTTCATCAGGAAGTAAACTGCGTTTGTGCTTTGCTATATTTGCAGGAGCGGAATGCAAAGAATGTTTAGTAGTACTTCAACTGTTATTAGAATGAACTATAAGCACTGATGTGAGATATTTGAAATGAAGGACATTCTGTGAAGTTTGGTGTAGTGTCGCCCTCTGTCGGTTCACTTGAACACACGCAGCCGCGGTGACACTTGCGCTCCTCCCATCAGCAGAAGAAGCGCTTTGTGTTTCACTCTCTCAGTGTTTATAAAGTCTATCAGTATTTCTTTATTAATGTTGTTGTTTTTATGTCGCTTCTGAAGGGTTTCATGTGGTGTTCAAAGCTCTCTGGAGATTCGGATGGACACTAGTGGAAGTCGTGACGATATATTTACATTACTGTACACATAGTTTCTGTTTCAGCTCTGGATGCATGTCTGTCAAACCTCAAAATCATTATTATATCACGATTTCGGCATAACTGGTAAGATTGCGTTACACTTTACTATTGTGGTTGATCATATTCTCACGCACGCGACACTTTATTTAAAATACGACACAGATCAATAAAAACAGCGGGCCAAAGATTATTCAAAGATGTCTATGTATGTGTTCAGACTAAAGTGTTTCACCAAAATGTTGTTTTACAAAGTAACGATAAAGTTTATTTTCCTGACTCGGGCCTTTCGTACGCCACGACTTAGCATGCTGATGACGTCAGAGAGTACGCGAGTCACGCAAATCAATCTTTATTCAAACAAAGGGAATTAAAACCTCCACATAAAAAATACAGATATTATTGTCTTAAACATGGTACTGTACATAATAGCAAGTCAATGTCTGTAGTATTATAAGTTTAATGTCAAAGATAAGCAAGTTTGTAAATTTTTTTTAGTTTTGCTTATCTTTTTGTGTCTTATGTTGTTTCTGTCATTGATTGATCCAAACTTTTGTGATTTACAGGTTTTGGTGTCATCATGGAGGAGATACTGAGCCGACTGCGGACACTGACTTCAGATCAGCTGAGGGAACAGATCACAGGCGCTGGAATCAAATGTGGCCCAATAACAGCCACCACCAGAAGCATCTTTGAGAAGAAGTACGCTCGGGCTCTTCTGCAGAATGGATCCGACGGAGGCGATTCTGTGAGTCAGATGAATTCTGAGAGCTCAAACGGTGTTGAAGATCCTCCACAGGAACTGAGTCCCGAAGCTCCTCCGATCACAAAGAGTCCAGAGAGTTCCTCAGAAAATCCACCTGTTTATTATGGAGTGTGTCCTCAACCGGACCACCCGTCAGATAAAGAGGGTACTTGTTTACATTCTTAGTTTAACGATGTGTGTGTGATGATGAAAGTGAGTGTATGATGTGTCGCCATTACAGACGTGTGTCATGTGTATGTGGATAAGAGAGAAGCACTGAAGGCTGTTGTGATGCTGAGCGGAGCTCGATTCAAAGGGTTCAGCAGGAGAGAGATGGCTGAGAACTTCTCCAGAGGTTTGTGTGAGGGAGGCGTATCGCCTCACAAACCGTCACCGGAGAAATCCGGCCCCGCATCCGCCACAGGTCAGACACGTCAAGACCACGACACACATCATATGTGATCTACATGAACACGAGTCACAATGTGATTGATGTGTGCAGAGTGGTGTGTGAGCGTGGAGAAGGCGAATGAATTCAGAAGTCCACGCACACAAGATCTGACGGCAAAACTCCGTCGAGCTGTAGAGACGGGAGATGAAGAGGCGTTCAAAGACCTCATCTGGGAGAATCCGAGATATCTGATTGGATCTGGTGACAATCCCACTGTTGTGCAGGTTTGAATGTTTACAAATGATGTACGCAAGGAAGAGACTTGATGTCATCTTTCTTTAATAACAGACAGACAGTATTGTGATTGTCGGATGTGTTCAGGAGGGATGCAGGTATAATGTTTTGCACGTAGCGGCGAAAGAGAATCAGCCGGAAATGAGTCGTCTCATCCTGGAGACACTTGAGAACCCGAGGTTCATGCGCCTGATGTACCCTCACGACCAAGAGCTCATGCTGTTTCAAAGAATCAGATATATTCTGGATCTCTATCTCAACACGCCCGATAAAGTGGTCAGGACATCTCGTTCACATGATTACATACATGTTCTGTGTTTGTCGTCTTGGAGATTTGAAGCTGACAGATGTGTTGACGTGTTTCTCTCAGAACAATGAGACGCCGCTGCACTTTGCCTGTAAATTCGGCTGTGCCGACGTGGTGAATGTTCTGTGTTCACATCCATATACTGATAAAAACTGCCGGAACAAATATGATCAGAAACCGGCGAGTGTAAGAAACCGTTTTCCTCTTAAACATGTTTGTCTGTGATGTCTGGAGCTCGACAGATGATAGGCTTGTGTTCATTCCTCAGATCATCTGTGAGCGGAGGAACAGAAGGAAAGATGTGAAACAGAAGATCATGGAATATTTGGATGGTTTGTGAACTGCAGTGTCTAATAATAGACCGTTAATAATAATAATAATAGATTTATTTTCGCATGATCGTTACAGTTCTGAAGTTCATATTTGTGTTTTGTCACAGATAGGTTTTATGTGGCGTTGTTGAGGGCCACTGATAACACGCTGTCGCCGGTGATCGCTGGCCCCTGGTGTCCATCACGATCTGTGGATCACTTTCATGAGCCTGTGATGAGAGACGCTCCCAAAAACCCACAGATGAACCTCAAGGCTTTTGTTGGACCTCTGAAGTTCTCAAAGGTAAATCATATCTTACTCTACGGATAATACCAGCAACACTTGTGATAACAAGGGGTCAGAATAAATGGCAAAATATTTTATTTTTATATTGCCGATGCACTCAGGCCTTCATCAGGGCTAAAACGTTACAGGTGTGAAAGAATTCCTTTGAATACAAACAGAAACAAAATTCAAACTTGTAAGCAGCCAATCAGAAAGTTTCAACTTAAAAACAACCAACGGGAAAATGGATGTTGTCATATAACAATCACAAACTAATCCATCAAACAGTCATACATTGACCAATATTCCACATACATATAGCTAAAAAATAAATAAATAAAAATTACTTTTCTTCAAAAAGATAACTCAAGTCTTCCACACAGGCAGAAGAGTTTCACAGACTGTGGAAAAGTCCGCCGCGGGACAGAGCCGAATATTTCCATCACATTTTAAAGTCGGACTGGGATCAGGGTGCAGAGAGAGTGGGCAGGTGACGGGATCATGAATGTGATGCAAAAGAAGATATTTTGAGAAATGTCTCAAGAGTTTTTGTGTTCGTACAACGAATGTTCAGTGTGGTTTGATTATCAACATTCTTCAAAATATCATCTGTTGTGTTCTCTCACACAGGTGTAACATGACACGAGGATGAATAAATGATGAGGGAATTCTTATTTTCTGGCGATCTGATGTTGTGTTGTGTTGTTGTTGACAGAGAGTTGGCTCATGAACTGGGATTCCCGTGGGCAGAATACTGGGAATTTCTACACTGCTTCATTGATCTGTCCACCGATGACGGTTTGAAGATGTTGGAGGAGCATTTGAGCGCTCGTGAGACTTTCACAGGAAAAGAAAGTAAACTGGCTTGTTTAACACTGACCATTGAACCCCATTGAGCTTGAAAAGAGAATCTGAGTTGTTGTTTCTCTTTTAAAGGGAGATGTGATGAAACACCCAGTTCAGTCTGTAAGAGCTATCAGAACGAGCGTCTGAACGGGTCTTTTAGTACGACACAGGAGAACTCGTCTGAACATGATGATGATGATGAAAGCCAACGGTTTCCAGTCTGTGACCTGATGCAGGAGTTTGAGAAGGTTTCTGTTCAAAACTCTCATGAGAACACAGACAAGCCATCTGATGACCAACATCCGACTGAAGATGATGATCTGAGCTGTAGCTCTGAAGATTATTTCACAGCAGATGATGATGACGTGGATGAAGGGCGGCGTTCTCCGTCTCTGGTCTCCAGCAGAAGACACGTGGATGTGGACTCCTGTAGCTCCTCCGGTTCCTCCTTTAAATCCACACACAGCGCTTTTGATCTGCTGACGCACACGGGGCGCTTTTTCATACTGGGGTGAGCAAGATCTTATGTCTTAAACATTTCTCTGGGTTGAAAACAAACTCTTGTTTTATGAAATGAATAAATGTTTTTCTTCAGTGATTCACCAAGCAAGCTTGATAATGAGGTTCTTGTCGCATTGACTGATGTGGATGTTGACAGTCACTCATATCCCAACATCTCCAAATGGAAGAAGAAGGTTTTGTCTCACCCCTCATCGCTGAGACAAAGGTATCTCGCAGCAGATGTAGATTCAGTTCAGCGCTAAAGTTCTGTCATTTCTCTTTGAAAGTTCTTGAAGTTCTTCAGTGTTTTGCTCTGTTGTTGTAACTGATGATGTTGTATCTCTGTTGAATGATTCAGTTGGCCATTAGTTTCACGGGTGACCGGAGACGCCGTGAGTTCATCAAGCCTCTCACCTGCTGCCTTCAGAAGCCCGACTCACTTAAACCTCCAGCAGTTTATCTTCAGTCCTCTCAGCCGCCTGTGAATGAACTAAAATGCTCTTTTACTTTACAAGCTCTTACTACATATTTAAATAATAATTTTATAATGATTGTATTTTGTAATGGTATCTTAATAGAAGATTATGTATTGATTTTATTCTGCTTTATCTTTGCACAACAGTTGTGTTGCTTTTAACAGGTGCTGCTTTGTTTGAAATTGTCAATGCAGTGGATGTAAAAGAAAACAATGTATAAATATATAAAACTTAACGAAATGGATTGATATTTCATGTTTCAGTATTTCATAGAAGCCGTTTTGTGTGAGGATAAAGAATGACTCGACAGAACTTTACAATACTTACTGTGAACTAAACCACTTCATGAGATTCATCACTTTAAAAACATACAATTCAGTTCTCTTCAATGTCAAAGATCAATGCTTCACTTGCTCCGTTTTAGTTCTGTAAATCAGGATCACAGATTGCAAACCTTGTTGATAAATGTTGATAAAAGTGGTGCATGCATAAGAACCCCAACAATGCCAAATTCATTTACTGCAAGTAAATCACAAACTCACATTTGATGGATGTGAAGAGAGTTTAATTCTGTGTACCGCCGAATGGCGCGAGAACAAGATTCTTTACCCCACCTGACCATAAACATGCTCATATTTTCCTTTAGTAAACTGACTTTTATAATAAAAAGCATTTTTGCATCTGACACATCTATTTTGACAGTATTCTTTATTTTGCACGCAACGAAAACGCTGAAATTTTCACGTGAAGCCCTGCTTGAGCCACGCCCATTTGAGTCCGCCGTCCTCTGGCCCCGCCCACCCGCGGATCTCCTGATAAAGTGATGGAGCGCTGAGGTTTGACTCACTCGAGTTTTGTGTTTCGGTTTTTATCGATGTGATGATAAATCTGGTTGTGTGTTTGACAGAAGGAGAGCGTGGTTGATTGATTGACAGGAGGTGATCAGGATGCGCGGGAGCGCGTACGTGCCCGTGTCCGCTGCTGTCGCGCTGTTCGTTTCGTCATCAACTCTCTTCTTCACCTTCACGTGAGTCATTATTCACTTATGTGTCATATAGATGTACAGCAGCTACAGACACATGAGGTCTTAAAAGAGGATTTCAATCTAAATATGTCTGTGTTCTCAATCACAGAATCTCTACTTTAGTCTTTTCTACATTACTAACCTACTCTTGTAAACTTTAATATGGTAAAGTACAGATTATCACCTCAATACAGTCAATAGAGAATATTATAATAATATACGTTAACAAAGTTTATTGATTCTTATAATATTCTACACTTTACTAGTAGTTATCTACAGTTTCACGTGAAGTGGATCTCAGTGAACTGGAGCGGGTTTGTCCCAGTTTCTCTGTGTGTGTGTGTGTGTGTGTGTGTGAGTGTGTGTGTGTGTTTGTGAGTGTGTGTGTGTGTGTGTGTGTGTGTGTTTTTGTGAGTGTGTGTGTGTGTGTGTGTTTGTGAGTGTGTGTGTGTGTGTGTTTGTGAGTGTGAGTGTGTGTGTGTGTGTGTGTTTTTGTGAGTGTGTGTGTGTGTGTGTGTGTTTGTGAGTGTGTGTGTGTGTGTTTGTGTGTGTGTGTGTGTTTGTGTGTGTGTGTGTGTGTGTGTGTGAGTGTGTGTGTTTGTGTGTGTGTGTGTGTGTGTGTGTGTGTGTTTGTGTGTGTGTGTGTGTTTGTGTGTGTGTGTGTGTTGATGACAGCAGACAGGATGGATTAGGATTTGCTCCAGTGATGTTTCATTTCTCTTCCAGTGATATCGGGGCTCAATCAGTTTAAGCTCAGGGAATCACATCTGTCCTTGTGTGTTTGTGTGTGTGTGTGTGTGTGTGTGTGTGTGTATGTGTACCTGTTTTTATATCCCTATGGGGAATGCACACAAACTCATGGGGACTGGAGGAGCCCTAAATTGGGATCCCTCAGGAGAGAATATAAATCTCAGAATCACATTTTTTAAAATCTAAAAATGCAGCCAGATTTGTTTTAGTTTAATGGGATACAAAATACAGAATATAATACACATGTATTTATGACTTTTTTATGATTTTGTGAAGAATAGATGAAAGTTCTGGATTGGATCACAAACAACATCTACTAGTGAAATGTTTATTTTAAATAAATGTTTCCATAAAAATATTTTGAGAGTGCTAATATTTGTCTGATTACATGTTATAAATGACAATTATAATGTTAATATTCACCATGAAAAAGAATGTCATACATGTAGATGTAGAATTTCTGTCAGTCCAGAAAACATGACTGATGATCACGTGAAGTCTCTCTGTGTGTTTGGCAGATGGTCAGAATGTTCAGGTCTCACATCTGTGTTAATCCTCAGATAAGAAACGAGGAGAAGCTTAAGTCCTTACACTGAGAACACTGACCTGAATTCAGTCAATTCATCTGAAAATCACAACACAAGAATCACAATCAGGACTCTGAACATTCATGTGTTGTGTGACACATCTGTAGTGTTGTGACATATACTGCTGTGTGTGTGCATTTTTAAAACTATAAAACTATACATTTATAAGAACGGTTGAGATATAGGAAATGTTACTCTTAACAATGTTATATTGTGTGATGTCTTTTGAGTTTTGTGCGGCAGATGTGTGTTTGATCTACATTCTGTAATCCACCGTAATTCCCCCCCGGCCCACCCGCTCTGTTAATACAGACGCACATCATCACATAACAGCAGCAATCTCAACCCCAGGACACAATACAACACAGATATGTGTGTGGATGTGAACGGATCATGTCATGTGGTGTTCTTATATTGAATTTTGATTAAACATGTTTTCACCGATACAGTGAATTTGTGTGTGATGATGTTCTGCTCTTCACTCTTGATGTTGATGATTGTGTTGTAGTGATGGTTCTCCAGGAACAGAATATTCAGTGAGACTAAAGGTGATTGAGTGATGTCATCAGGAGCATCTCGTGATGAAGAGTTGACTGTCACATGGATGTTCATTCTGTGGTTCTCTCTCTCTGTCAGGTGTCCCTGGCTCGCTCAACACGTGTGTCTCTCGCTCCCATCATGTGTGGGAATCCTCTTCCTCTTTGTTATGGCGAACTTCACCATGGCAACGTTGATGGACGCCGGTGTGTTCCCGAGGGGTGAGTGAAGCTTGTGATGACAGCCCTGTGTGTAGTGCTTTTTACTCTTGGCTTGTTCTTTTATAACAGCCAATGAAGATGAAGATAAGGACGATGATTTCCGCGCTCCGCTCTATAAGAACGTGGAGGTGAGGGGCGTTCAGGTGCGCATGAAGTGGTGCTCCTCATGTCACTTCTACAGACCACCCAGATGCTCCCACTGCAGCGTCTGTGACCACTGTGTGGAGGTGAGACAGAGAAAGAGAGATCTATTTGGCAGCTTGAGATTGAAAATTGGGAGACAGACAGTTTTCTCTTCTGTTCTGTGCTCTACTGTAGTCTCATGAACACTTGTGTACTCGTGTGTACATCATCAGGACTTTGATCATCACTGTCCGTGGGTGAACAACTGCATCGGCAGACGCAACTATCGTTTCTTCCTGCTCTTCCTGCTGTCTCTCAGTCTTCACATGCTGGGGGTTCTCTCTGGTGGTCTCCTGTATGTTCTGGATCATCGGGAGGATCTGTGGCAGCTGCATGCGGCTGTGACGTATCTTTATTCTCCTCTGTTTGCGTGTGGTGATAGATTTACACTGACAGAGAAGCTTAACTCAATCTTCAGACTGGCGGTGGTGAGCGTGTCGGCTTTATTCTTCGTTCCTGTGGCGGGTCTGACGTGTTTTCACCTGGTGCTGGTGGCCAGAGGTCGCACGACCAATGAGCAGGTGAGAGCGTCTGTGAGAGACCTGCAGCAGATGATGGCGAAACACTCCTGACGCGTCTGACATCATTACAGGTGACTGGAAAGTTCCATGGTGGCGTCAATCCGTTCACACGCGGCTGCTTCGGCAACGTTCAGTTTGTTCTCTTTAGTCCCGTCAGTCCCAGGTGAACACCAGAGTGACATCATCTCAACAGTTTACCAAAACCCTTCTCGAGTCGTGATGTTTTGTGAATTTTTTTTTTTTAACGGCAGATATGCTGGAAAACTTCGGGATGCATTTCCGCTTCACATGCAGCCGCCTTTACCACCACCAGAGTCCCATGACCAAAGCCCTGACAACAGCGTCCGGAAAGAAATCCTGACAGTAAAGTTTCTTCTATTAGTTTATAAATCAGTGCATGTCCTTGCACACACTTATTAATCAGATCTGCTAATTGAATATCAGACTGAGAGATCATGCAGATCAACAACTCTACATTTACTTCAAATTCCTAGAACCAAATTAAGCCAGAAAGGGATTGTGTGTTTGCAGTAGTAGAACCAAGATCTGCTGTGTTGAAACATCTGCTAAACATCTTAGAAAGAGCAGTTTTACATCCATTCTAAATCCTAAACATCTTACAGATGTCTTCTAGATGTCTATATGACGTCTGACAGCAGACATCTCCGAGACGTATTGCAGATGAGCAAACTATGTCTTTCAGATGTCAAATAGACGTGAGCCAGATATAAGTGTGCTATAATGTCAGGGATGCTGGAAACTAAAGACACACTTGATGGCATGCCATATTCTCAATGTTAAGTTTTATTATTGATATTATTATTATTATTCTAATTTTCTTGTTGTATTTTATTTCATAGGTGTTGGTTTTTGTTGTATATGGGGATGATGTAAAGCACATTGGTCAACATATATTGTTTTAAGAGTGCTATATAAATCAAGTTGATTCAATTTATTGCAGAGCCCTTCGGTGTGACTTTCATTTCTGGAACATTTTTTGCACTTTTAGAGACACACTCGCAGTTACATGGATTCAGTTTTGTGTTGATTGGAAACAAGCTTACATTTGAATACTTGTGTATCAGTGAAGTTTGCAAGTTGTTTATTTCCAGAGAGAATCTGAACTGAACTTTGAATGTTTGTTGGTCTGTGACAGTCTTTAGAGGGAATTCCAGATGTTCAAGACACCGGTCCGCCTCCTCTGCCTCTTAAACCTGATCCGGTCCTGCTGAAGAATCATTTGGCTGCTCTGGAAGGTTCGTGGATGAAGTGAATCATGTTGAATCTGTTGAGCTGAACGACTCGTTGATTCGTTTGAATCTATGTTTAT
>JAPMJR010000040.1:105670-163170 GCA_029783895.1 Triplophysa bombifrons | reverse complement strand
AACTGTATCCTACACTATTTACCACAGTAAACTACAGGATTTTCAAGAGTATAATAGTTACTTTAACATCGTTTCCGTGTCCAAAGTTTTGGTAGAAAATGGTAAAATATGGTACTTTACAATGACTTTTCAAAATTGTCAAGCACTTTTTAATACTTTGTATTGGTTGACAATCATAAAGAGTGACTAATAATAATGATTTATGACTAAAGACAATCACAAAATATGCAAAGTTTCATGAGGCCAACAGTGATCTGCTCTTGTACACTACAAAGTCCTAAAGTCCACATCAAAAGTGCTTCGGTATGTACCAGTGTCATGAAGAACGATGAGATGGTTTATTAACCGCTGAAGTGAATCGACACCAGTTGATTAAAAACCATCTAGTCTCATCTCCAAATGGGATTTCTTAAGTGTGTCATTGATGACGTGTTCATGTGTAAATGAGATGCACGCTTCAAACATGCTCAACAGATGACAGACACTGGTCTTGGTTTGATAGAAGCCGGACCCCGAGGAGTCGCCGGCAGATGAGGACCCCAAAGATCAGACAGAAGAACTTCAGACAGCAGACGAGACCCCAGACGTGTCGCCCCTCACTGAAACTCACGTGAGCTTTCTGTCTTCTGTCATTCTCACAATTCATTTTGGATTTCCCTTCTGGTTAAAGTTGATTCATGGTCTTGTTTCTGAAGACGGAGAGTTCTGGGAGTTCTGGGATCGGGACAGAGAAATCATCCAGTCCAGATTCAGAGTCAAACCCGCTGAGCATCAGCAGCTCTCATGAACACGTCCTGAAGGTCCACCAACCACTTTCCTACTTCTCTTCACGTGTTTACACTCTCATTTATTTCTCCAGAGCAGTTTGAGAAGCATTTGATGACTGATGTAGAATTAGTTGTGATCCAGCAAAAGGTGAATGTTTCTGATGTTCAGATGAATGTCTTCTGTAGGACGGCTCATCGGACTGTCAGACATCATGTCCAGAAGATCTGAATCCAGATGAAGCTCCGCCTCCTGATGTCCCGAGCGAGACGGAAGCTCAACCTGCTGCGGTTAGCCTTCCTGACCCTGAGTCCTGCGTGACCTCTGACCCCTTAAGTGAGAACGATCACAGCGGCGTCCTGCCCAGATTCCCGTACCATCCGTTTACCAACCTGCCCGGCAGAAACTATTTGTCGGAAAACTGTTGCACGGTGCCTCTGCAGCGGGACGGACTAACTCGAGGAGGACGCACGCTGCCCACCTGTAACAGCTCACCTAAAGGCCAGCAGGACGCTGTGCCCACGGTCAGCCATCCCATCCTCGCTGGGACTCTTCATATGAGACAGAGTCTGGACCTCAGTGTGGACGATCTGCTCGCTCCGCTGGCTCATCCCTATTTCTCCGATCTCTACAGGACACTTTTACCGCAGAAGCGCGCCAGCATGGTGAGTCTGGACACCCTCCGCAAAGACCCTCGCTGGAGAGACCCAAACCTGAGGGAGGTCATCGCCATGTTGAGTCACCCCGTGGATCCGGTGAAATCCAACGCCGCCGCGTATCTCCAGCATCTCTGTTACGAGAACGATAAAGTCAAGCAGGAGGTGCGTCAGCTGAGGGGCATCCCGGTCCTGGTGGGTCTTCTTGATCACCCCAAACCTGAAGTCCACCGTAAAGCCTGTGGCGCGCTGAGGAACATCTCCTTCGGCAGGGACAACTTCAACAAGGTGGCCATTAAGAATTCGGACGGGATTCCCGCTCTCCTGAGACTCCTCAGGAGATCCAACGACGTGGATGTGAGAGAGCTGGTCACGGGTGAGAGAAAATCATACATACATAATTCTGCTTTTTACACTAAACTTCTAGACATGAAAAACATGGACGCAAAATATGATGCAGAAGACATGAACCTACGGAAGGACACCGACATTTTTTATTAAAGATATAAATGTATACTGTATATGGGAAGTTAACGAAGAAATTTAACAGTAATATGCTGTTAACTGTTAATATGATAATGTTTTCAATTATTCATATTTTTACATGTGTAATATAAAATAGCAAAGGAGAGATTTATCTTCATTGTTAGTGTTTTTCTCTACATTTTTGTTATCACTCCGTAGGACAAATTTGCATATTAGTCTGTCAACTTCCCATTAATATGTATATAAACAGTGTATATGGGCATTCCAGCATTATGAACGTGACATAAAATGCTCAGAGAATGAATTTGTTACGATTATATTGAAGCATCTGTTTATATTTAACTGAACCCTTGTTGATAGAGTCTAAACACAAACAAATGTCAGTCTATAAAAAAGAAATTCTATTTAAAAAAAGGGAAATAAACATGTGTTACAGACCCGTTTTTGGGAGGCGATAAACTTTGTAGGATTTCTGTCAAATAAAAAGCACAATCCTGAAGCAATAATACCCAATGAATGGAGAAGTGATGCCTCTTTATAGAACATCAAATAGTTACTTTATATTCATTTCCATGTGTCCATTTATGAAGAATATGAAGCGTTATAGATGTGACAATCCTGAAAATGACTCTTACCTGACTATGAAAAATCATGAACCAAAAATAAAACAAATAATTTTCAGATTTGAAGAGAGATCTCACATGAGTATCTGAACCACCAAATGTTAATATCTAAAAACAGATGGTAAAAACTCAATTTATACTTAACATAATATAAAAAATGTTGTTCTTTACATATACATGACATTTCTTAGTTTTTCAGTAGGTTAATAGATTTATTTGAATCCTACAACTTTTGTTTATTCAATTCTACTAATATTTTTTTATTAAATATATTCTTACTTACAATTTTAAAGAAATTATTAATAAAATGTTAATAAAAATGTATTAAATGATCTTTTTTATTATTTAAATGTAGTTATTTAGGTTATTAAAGTTTATTGGAAACTAGATGGTCTGACAAGGTTTCATACTGAACTTAGAAAGATTGGCCAACGTTGTTCTAAATATTTGAGCTTTATCTGTGGTCACCAATCAGGAATGAGGGAAGTCTTCTCTGAATGTGATGACGTTCATATTGTGTTTCAGGAACGCTGTGGAATCTCTCATCACATGAACCTCTGAAGATGATCGTCATCAATCACGGCCTGCAGACGCTGACCGACGAGATCATCATTCCTCACTCGGGTTTGAGGGGCGACCCCAACGACCCCACTCGACCCGGAGACCCGGAGTGGAACACGGTCTTCAAGAACACGTCAGGATGTTTGAGGTGATGCCCGAGCTCAGATTCTTCTGTCAGATGTTTTCTGTGAGATGATTCTTCCTCTCAGACTGTCTTGTGTTTGCAGGAACGTGAGTTCAGACGGAGCTGAAGCTCGACAGAGACTGAGGGAATGTGATGGACTGGTGGACGCTCTGCTGCACGCGCTGTACTCCGCCGTCACAAAGAGAGACATCAATAACAAAGTACGAGTGAGGGAACGTTTGTTTCTCAAGCTTTTGTTTCAGGAGAAATATCTCAGACACGCGTGAGACTCTCCATTCAATCTCATTGATGTCTACAGGAATAATAGTGACAGTGAAGAGATCTCATCTGTGACTGATCTGGAAATATGGAAATCAGTTCTGCGTGAGAGAAATTGACCAGTTTTTGAAAGTGTGAAGATTTCTTGACATTGATTCACATTAAAGTTGTGTTCATGTGGATGTCCTCTGTGTGTGTGTGTGTGTGTGTTTCAGTCGGTGGAGAACAGTGTGTGTATTTTGAGAAATCTTTCGTATCACGTACACAAAGAGGTGCCCGGAGCAGAGAAGTTTCATCTGCAATCAGCCAATCACACGTCAAAATCAGCCGCTCATCATAAGAAGAAAGATGATCTGGACTGTTTCAGTGGACGTAGCACTAAAGGTCAGAGGTGATCTTCATGGATATAATGAGGTCCGACAGAGATCTTTACAGCAGAATTATGGGTTGTTTTGTTTGTGTTGATGTATAACAGCTGATGAACAACTGAACAATAATAACTGTCAAAAATTAGATGTGTTGAGATGCTAAATGTATATAGTATATATGACCATCTGAAGAATCACTGATGACGTCATGAATGTGTGTGTGTGTGTTTGCTGCTGTCGTCTGCAGAGGAGTGGTTCCATCAGTGTAAGTCACACACACACAGGCATGCAGACGCACGGACACACAGACGTGCACGCATGCAGGCACACACGCAGACGCATGCACAGACAGACACACATGCAGACGGATACAGACACACACACACGCAGACACTAGCATAGACGCACATGTTTGCATGCAGGCAGACGCACACACACACACACACACACTTACACACGCGCACACTCACAAACACAACACTGAAGGTGTGTTTGTGTGTGTGTTGTAACTCCTCAGGCAGGAAACACAGTGTGAGTGAGAAGAAGGTCAGCTGTGTGGATCTTCACAGGAGGAGTTTACCCATGAAAGGTGCGGTGTGTGTCACTCACAGCTCTCGTTGTCGTCTACAGTGAGACAGAGTGTGTGTGTGTTTGTGCAGGACTGGAGCTTCTCTATCAGCCGGAGGTGGTGAGACTCTACCTGTCGCTCCTCAAACTCAGTCAGAACCAAAACACGTTGGAGGCGGCAGCGGGAGCTCTTCAGAACCTGTCTGCAGGACACTGGGCTGTGAGCACACACACACACGTGTCTACAGCAGTTCTGTTTGCATTTTTCACACATATATGAAGTGCAGTTTTTAAATCACAGTACATGTCATTTTTGAAAGTGTGTTAATGTTCTCAGTGGTCCAATTATATCCGAGCGACGGTGCGTAAAGAGAAAGGTCTGCCAGTGCTGGTGGAGCTGCTTCACTCTGATGCTGATAAAGTGGTGCGGGCCATCGCCATCGCTCTGAGAAACTTAGCCATCGACCACAAAAACAAAGATCTGATCGGTATTTCTGACTACATTCATGTTCACACATCAAGTTCCTGTTCTTTGTGAAACAAGCACATCCTCATCCATCAGAAGGACATGACGTGATCTTCATCTCTTCATCAGGGAGTTATGCCATGAGGGATCTGGTGAGTAATCTGCCCTGCGGACAACAGCGACCCGCCAAAAACCTGGAGGGAGACACGGTGGTGGCCGTTCTGAACACGGTCCTGGAGATCATCTCTGAGAACTTGGAGAACGCTCGCTTCCTCATTCAGGGACAGGGAATACAGAAACTGGTGTCTATCAACAGAACCAGGTGAGGTCACGTCACAGGTCATTCTGCATGAGAAAGCATCACGTCTGATGTAACCAACCGCGTCTCATGTTCGCTTCTTCAGCCAATCAGTGCGCGAGACCAAAGCAGCATCACACGTTCTTCAGACTCTCTGGGCTTATAAAGACCTGCGACAGACGCTCTGTAAGGCCGGCTGGAGCAAAACTCACTTTAAGGTAAACGTGCTTTCATTTCCAAGCTCACTGACGTTAAATCTCACGAGCGACGAATATTACAGTTTTTTTGGATTGCTTACAGTTTTTCTCAATTGTTTACACACATTTTCTGAAAGCATGCCTCATATTCTCAGAACTCTACACACAAATCCAAAAAAACACACACAATGGGCAAAACCCCTCAATTCTCCTGCAAAATGAAACTTTACGTTCAAAACAATGTTTTTTCTTCTCAAAATGTGATTTTGTTTTCAAATGACACACACAAACCATCATATGTATAGACATTTATAAGAACCAGCTGAACACTGATGGGCTCAATGTAAAACACTATGATGAATGTAAAAAATTCATCATAATGACATGATGGCCTTTTTTGGGTTTAGTGTTACACTTACTACAGACAGTACAAACATAAGTGTGTTGTAAAATATTTGAGAATATTGTTTTTATACTCAGAACAAACAAATACACGGTAAAATTTTATTTTATTTTTCCCGCAAAAACAATGTACACAGTGTACATCCCATTCCCAACCAACACAAAGTTGCACATACACTACATACAAAACAACAGAAGAATTTACTGTATACAGTGTTGAGAGTATGCATCAATTGTGGGCACATAGTTATATCGCAATTCTTTGACTCTTTCTGAATTGCGTTCAAATGGCACCCTGTAGACCTGCTTCATCCTGAGATGATTTCTGCGCAAGGCACGGTCAAGTGTTGATAAGCTTACCCTATCAATATTTTGAAACATGTCATTGTTTTCGATTATTTTTCTTTGTATTTGCCGTAATGTTATGGCGTTGTTTTCTAGGACCATGGTCATGATTTCAGTTTCCTGTTCAGGAGACAGAACACGTTCCCGACCACCTTGTGTTGGTAATCTTTCAGTTCTGCCAAACAAATAGTCAAATACTGTAATTACAAAGTATGTATACATTTCCTAAATACTTGAAACATACTTTACAGTATTTTTACAGTCCTACAGAACAGTCCACAGGCAATACTGTACTACTGTACTCATTGAGTACTGTATTGATATGCAGTACTGCAATTTTCTAGTGAGAGTAGATTTCTTACCCATTCTCATTTCGGAAAGTCCGGATGATGGATGCTACAGTGTACCTGCTCAAATGTGGCTGTACTCTTTGCCCAGCCTCCCTCATTGTTAGATCATGGTTGACCACATGATCAACCAAAGTGGCTTGGATCTCATCAGAGATTACGGTCCTCGTCCTCCTCGTCCTCCCTGTCCTCCCTGTCCTCCCTGTCCTCCTCGTCCTCCTCGTCCTCCCTGTCCTCCCCGTTCTCCTCCCTGTCCTTCCCGTCCTCCTCCTCCTCTTACTCTCACTCCTCTGGCTCTGCCTCTGTTTCCAATGTTGGCACCCAGTGCTCCAAAACAGAAGAGCTCACCTGTTGCCCTTTTATGCTAAAGCTCTGATTGCTAATTGTAAAACTGTGTGACGGGTGTTTGCCCTTGTGATGAGTCAGTGTGCATATTTGAATGGCAGTGTGTTCCTTGTGAAAACAAGGTATTTTCTGCATGAAAATTGTGCCAAAAGCAGAGAATTGTGTGTAGTGTTTTGAAAAAAGTGTGTTTTAGAACTGCAATTTGAGTGTAAAGCAGGAACTGTGCTTGTAGTTTAGCAGAATTGGTTCAGGGGGTTGGTGAATGAGTTACATGTTGTGGTCATTGTGTCTCAAGTACCAGAATTTGTGTGTAAACAATTGAGAAAAACTGTAAGTCAGCTTTTCAAAACAGGGCCCGTGTTTTCAAAACACTACACACGATTAGCACAACCACACACCCAATTAGCAAAACACTACAGATCCTTTGCATAATTTAACACTCTTGTAAAAACTATACACTTCTGTTTAAAAACCACACTTTGTTACCATATGAAACACACACGTTTCACATTACTATCATCTGTTTGCACGAGTTACACTCTGCTGTGATAAACCTAAAACACTTTTAGCACTTCTACTTCCCTATGATTAGAGTCAGACTACCACTTGCACACCTGATGACTGTGTTGAACCAATTGGTTGGACGGTGCGGTAATTTGACAATCAGTGCTTTGGTATTGCAAGGAAGTGACTTCATGATAGATTTTTGTGTGTAATGTATGTTAAGTGTGTTTAGTGTTTTGCAAATCACTGTGTGTAGAGTTTTGCAACAAGTGTGAGGTTGACAATGTGCTTATAGTTGTGCAAATATGGGCTGATGTTTTGCTTCTTGAGTGTAAGGTTTTGCTAATAGTGTACAACTTTTAATCTTAGTGTGTAAGCAATCCAATAAAACTGTAATGTGATGTTTCAGCCGGTCGTCTCCAGTCTCGTGAAAAAACAGAAGAACACGAAGCAAGGCAACGATGACATCACACTGCCATTGATGGAGAAAAACCAAGGTCAGGATCACATGTGTTCTTAAACATGACACACATCCATTTGTGAGACTCGACAGAGCTTTACAAGTCAAGAGGTGTGTGTGTGTGTGTGTGTGTGTGTGTGTGTGTGTGTGGGTCTGTGTTTGTGTGTGCGTGCGCGTATGTATGTGTGTCATTCAGATGGATATTGTCCCGTGGATCAGACGGAGAGGATGGGAGATGTTCCGTGTCACATGATCGAGCGGGAATCTTTTCAGGTGGACACTGCAGTTGTATCCGGACTCATTCGTTCTATGCAGAAATGTTTTTTTAAATAAGGTTTAATCCACGGCTAGCCGAATGTTGAAGAAACATCCGATGTGAAGTGGAGGGTGGGTGCCTCCACAAAGTGCATTTAAATCCTTTAATGCATAGCTAGCTGTGGATTATCCCACTTATACCATGGTTATTTGCCATGTTAAAGCTTTTATTGATGTTTACAGTGTCATTTTAGATCAAATAGATGAACATGAGGGTTATTTTGTCAGTTCATTTTAAATGTAATCAAACTGACTGGAGCTACCCGTGTGTTAAAGGCTTTTAATACACACCTTCCAGCCAATCACAATCCAGTATTCAAACAGACTGCGGTATAATGTAAAATATAAATACAGTAATTTTAGAAAGTGTTTACATTAAAGGATATGCTTCATGCATATAGTAGCAATGACCCTCTGAAGAATCACTGATGACGTCATGAGTGTGTGTGTGTGTGTGTGTGTGTGTAGGGTGTGAATGACAAGAGACCTTTCATCA
Organism: Triplophysa bombifrons; assembly: GCA_029783895.1. Lineage (NCBI taxonomy): Eukaryota > Metazoa > Chordata > Actinopteri > Cypriniformes > Nemacheilidae > Triplophysa > Triplophysa bombifrons. The sequence continues at coordinate 154,566 of JAPMJR010000040.1, read as the reverse complement.
GGACCAGTAGACCTGCGGTTGGTTTAGTGGAACGGACACCACAGCCGCTGGATTCATGGGTCTGATACTCTCTACACCAGGGTAAATAAAGATGTTATTCAACAGTGAAGCTTTAAAAACACTCAGCAATTCAAATAAAAAACATCTCTTCTGTTGTGTCATTCATTTGTAATGTATACATGAACATCATTTTGCTTTTGTTTAATTTGTAGGTTGATGATTGTCATCCTGGACTGATATGATCTGCCTTCAGCACAAATCATCACTCGAACAAACCAGAGAAATATAGAACATATCATATATGTGCATTTCCACAGCAAACAAACAATGAATTATTGTTAAAAGAGCTCGTGTCCTGAAAGAAAGACTTACTGCTCTGGCAACTTTCACTGTTAAACTCTGTTTTAAAAGTCTGTTTCAAATCAGATTATGTCAAATTATGATCTACTTGTAATGTTTTGGGGTCTGAATCTTTAGTTTCAACTGTCTAATACTGTTTGAGAGATTTATGTGTGGGTTTCAGTTCTTTGGACCTTTCCCTTGTACAAACGAGATCAAATTATTTGTTATTAGCAGAATAACGTCTAAAGGAAAAAAAACTTTACCTACTAAAGACTTTATCAGAGAATATATTAAAACTTTTAACTTCATTCATACTAAACTTTTTCATATCATCAGTGACTTAATTGCTTGAAAAATAAAATCAACCAGTTTTATCTCTTCCTAACAAATCTTTTCATCATGCATCTAACATAAAGTGAAATAAAACTTAAATATATCACACCCTTGCTTTGTGGACAGCTTAATGACGTCGAATATTTTGGACGAATCAGACGATCGATTCAAACGGGAGTTTAAAACGGGAGAGATTCGGTCACATTGATTCACTGAATCAACAGACTCGGTGTTGAGCAGAAGCGTGTTTCAAACTTGAGAGATTCGGTTCCATCGATTCACTGAATCAACCTCAGAAATCGTTGATTCAAAGACTCGCATTGTGAAGCGTGTTTTAAATTGACAGAATCAAAAGACGCATTGTTGAACAAACTGAAGTCCAGGTGAATCACTAGCAGTGTTGGGTAAGTTACTCTTAAAAATAAATGAATTACTAGTTACTAATGACATATTCAATAGTGTAATTATATTACTGTACAAATGACTCTCTCAAAAAAGTATTTAATGACTCATGACTTTCTATATATTACATCAACCTTGATTGGTTAAGTGATTCAAGGATAGACATGAGACGGCTCTTTTAATTTATTCAAATAAATAATATTAAACTGCTTAAAGTAGGATTATTAACTGACCAAAATATTTTACAAACGTGATAATTATATATTAAAGCACAGATTTAAAAGTTAGACTTTTGATGTCAATTCCACTACTGCACACACACATATATTACACAAAGTATTTAGTTTAATTACATCAGAAGTAACTGTATTTAAATTACAGATAAAATAACAGTAATCCCTTACTTTACTTTTGCAAGGGAAAGGTGATTATATTACAGTAAATAATTTCTTGGTAACTATACACACAACACTGATAACTATATACTTCATATGATTGTTAATGTCAATTTTTCCATTGTATGAGATGTGTATTATATGCTCGTATAGAAATAATGATTTACATTTGATGTGTTTATATGACATTATTTTGTAAATGATGTATTATATCAGAGAAAAGTTTCTCAGGAGATCAGATGGAGATGGAGATTTGACTTCAGCAAAAGTTTCTATTCGCTCCCTGTTTAATCTCATTGAAAGAAATACCTGAGATATTAAAGAGATGTGAAGGACGTGTTTATATTCTAGATGTTGATGTGATTATATTGTTTGTAGGTCAGTCAGTGACACAGGTGTACAACATGAACTCAAAGCCAGAATGTGTCAGACAAACTCCACGCTTTCATCACTCCGTCTTGTCCACCACTCGCTCTCACAGACAGCTTGTTAAAGCCGTGAAGATTTGGAAGACGGCGTTTGTCAGTTCCTCAAACGTCACCCCCGGAGCTTTAAAGCCCAGATCGTTTAAAGAGCGTCTGATGTGTGTGGAAATGCACCGCAAGGCGTCTGAAGTCTCAACAGCTCCAAAGTCCATCGCCTGTTCCATCAGAGACCTGCAGCTGTGCAGCTCAGATTCATCTCCATCACCCTTTAAACGTCCGTTAGAGTCCCAGCACACCCGCCGCAGACGCCCCGTCCACAGAAGACACTACAGAAAACAGTTAGAGTGGTTTCACACCTTATCCAGAAACAAGAGACCACCACGACTCATCCTGGAGGTCTGTGACATCTTTATTTCTGTCTGCAGAACGTATACGAGTGTCAGTCTGGATCATCCTCAATGTACTTCTGTCTTTACAGGGTCAAAGGTCACAGACAGCTGTCAGGATGACGGGTTAGTCCTCATTCAATTCAAATTGACATCAAAAATAGTTTTACCAATTCAATAGTTTTCCCAAATTTCATATGCTAAGATTAAACGACAATTTGTCTTTAATAGAAAATTGCCTTTAATGCACAAAATATCATTATAAAAAGTAGACGAAAAGTCTTATTTTTAGTATAAAAGACGTATTGAGCTGTACTAATAGGAAGATAAAAAGCAGCAAAATATTACAGAAATCTATACAAGATAGTGTAATTCATGCGATAGTTATACATGATAGTATACATAAGTGTGATGTATTATTGAAACATTATTTGCTAGATCCAATCACTGTGATTTTTCCTGCCAGTAGGGGGCGCAGCCGCATGACGTCATCAAATGCCGCTCTGTCTCTCGCCTGCGATCTTTCAAGCGCACAAGTTAGTTTTGCTAGAGGTTATCGCGAGATTTGAAAGTGCAGTGAGGATAGGGTCAGAGGGTTTTAGTGTAGCCTACAGGTACTACCCCACCTGGAAGTCGCTTTGGATAAAAGCGTCTGCTAAATGACTAAATGTAAATGTAAATGTACAAATACTTTCTTTACGAGTTCCCAAATTAAAATCGACATGCTCTCAGGTTTTATCTTCATATACTAGTAGCACATTATTTTAAGGGACTCATTGGAGCACTTTCTTTAAAAGCGGCACAACCATATTTGACTTCATGTTTAATATCTTCTGAAGACGGTCGGATGAGTTTGGTTAATCGGTTTGTCATCTCAACACAGGTCCCTCTTCTGACAGAAAGAGACGTCAGAGAAGTTCTCCATCAGCTCAAAGTCCTCCAGAGTTTCAGACGCCAGCGAGGAAGACGAGTCGAAGGCTGTGGAGACGACAGCTGGACACCAGCAGTTCTGACTCCAGCAGATCCACCAAAACAACACCTGCAGACGTCAAGAAGACCAGACGTCAAAAACAAAACAGCACACATAAACCCCGTGACAACACAAACCGCCGGAAGCCTTCATGGACTGAGTTTAATTTCCTTGATATTCATTCAGATTTAATCACAGACGCTTCACCTGCGCACAAAACACAAAAGAGCTTCAGTGCCATGTCAAAGAAAGAGAAAAGAGAAGATTCTCCTGCCACAAACCCCAGCGTCCAAACCTCTGACGTCACCGATGAGAAACACAACAGAAGGTTCACAAAACCAAGACGAGAGAAGATCAGCTAACCAGAAAATCATCAGAGGAACTAACAGACGACACATCTCAGACACTGATGAGAAATGAGAAACGAGTTCAGAGATGTTTTAAAGCCACAGGTCACAGCAGCTTCAGCAACACCAGACACTCTCAGAGCGAAGCTTCATCTGCACTGAAACACACCTGATGAATGAACACATGATGGCAGTGTGACACCGTCTGGAAAACATTCTTTTCATTCTTACTGGACACAGAATAAACTTCAGAAATATCACCAGCATTCATGTTTGATGTGTCTCTCTAAATCGTTTTATCAACCTTTAAAGGAAAGAAATTATTTTAGAAATGAACCCTTTACACTCATCGTTCTATCATCAACAGCACAATGTTCAGCTGGAGAATGTGTTAAAGAATGTCAGAATGATCTTGTGTAGTATCTGTGTGTTGTTGTGATGATGGAGGTGATCTGGAGACAGTTGTCAGGTCACTTTAGCATGACTTCATCTTCATTATCAAATGTTTTCTTTCGTTTCAGTTGTGTAAATACGTTGAAGAAATGATTTGTAATATTGTTATACTGTACTGATGTATTAGAATCAGGGTTGATGTAGACCTTGAAAACACACGTGCACAGATGACTGCTTATGACTCTCTTGATATTTTAGATCACAGGATAGATGTTGTATTTGACAGGTTAAAGGTCGCAACAAACACCCAACCTTAGACCATGAAAACATATGTGACCCTGGGCAACAAAACAGTCTTATGGGTCAATTTTTCAAAGAATATTTCTATTGATGTATGAGTTGTTAGAATAGGACAATATCTGACTGAGATACAACCGTTTAAAACTCATGAATCTGAGAGTGCAAAAATATCTAAATATTGAGAAAATCGCTTTTGAAGTTGTGAATCAGAGGCACTGTGACAGGACATCCACTCACAAAAATAAAGTTTATATATTTAAGTTAGGAAATTTACAAAATATCTTCATGGAACATGATCTTTACTTTTTAACCCATAAAATGTAATTTTATAATTTTTCATAATTAAGCTTTTTTTTTAATGTAGATCTATTTCAGAAAGTATTGTAAATATTCATATAGTCATATATATAATATTTATGTATAACGTATATTTGAAAATCGACCACTTGTCAGAATGTTTTAAACGTATTTTATTGTAGTGGGGAATATGAAATCTGCGTAAAGTATGTGTTTAATTTTTTGGATTTGAAAAAAGGGAGAAAGGATATGACATTTCACTTCTTTTATTCCTCCGTCTTCGCTTCATTTCCTTGTTCCCTTCACTCGCATCCTAAAGGGGTGGAATCTATGGAGACAGCTTTCCCTTTTTCCAGTGTTTTCCCGACTATACAATGATGATGTGATCGGACAGTTTTAATGGAATCAAAAGTAAACTTTTTGGTCATCGTTTCATTTCATATTTGGACGTCTACGTCAGAGCTAAAAGCGCGCATTCGACTTCATGACTGAACCTTTAAGTCACAGGTGAATAACTGTGTCAAGATCTGCACAGTTTAGCTCCAACAGCTCTAAACCACACCTGCTTGGAAGTTTCTAGTAATCCTGAAGATGTTGATGAGCTGAATCAGGTGTGTTTTAATATGGGTTGGAGCTAAACTGTGCCGTGGCCCTCCAGGAACTGAGTTTGACACCCCTGCTTTAAATGACTGAAGCCTACAAATAACAAAGGACAATTTCTTCTCTTCTCGTCTGTAGAAGCCTTTTTTGTGTGTTCATGTAGGCTAAATGTTCTTTATGGAACCTAGCTAGAGGACAGGTATGTGGGAGCAAATGTGGAACAGGTAGTGTTTGACAATGTAAAACTTTGATATAACAGAATGAAAATATTTGAATATATTTTTCCCTACCTTTTAGTTCGTAAAAATTATTGGTTGGGTTAGTCCATTATTACAACATAATTAAGGCATAGATAAAATTATAAATAACATAAAACAAATATAAAATAATAAATAACATAAAAGAAAAAGAAAATTAAATATAACATAAAATAAAGTTTAATGGCAATTTCAATTTAAAGATAACTGTCTCTTTACATTTTGAGCATCAGACGCAAACTTACCAAGATTGTACACTTTGAAGATCTTCTCAAAAGGAGAAAAGAGAAGGAATAGTGAAAAATGTTATGTAAAAAAATATTTGCAAATAATGAAATTATTTATATTTTAAAATGCGTTTTAAAACGCTTACCACAACCTAATTTGTGGTAAGTTTCCAAACCACACAGTAAACAATGTTTTACTCTGAAAAAAAGGTGGAGTCAAATTTACTTGAAAAAAGCTAGTAAACGTTTTTCACTCAAATTTAATAAATTTAAAAAGGAGCTTTCATGTAAAAGCTCAACAGGCAAGGCTTAAGGCTCTATAGATCAAAGCAGAAGGTTTATCCAAGTTAACTTATGCATTATGGCTCTTCAGGTTGATAAAGAAATTGATAAAATGCTCTTTTATTTTATCTGGAAAAATACAATTGAGCGGTTTCCCTGACAGGGCTTGAGTCCAAGAAAACACGTCCGTCTTTTTACTAGACATTCTTATAAATGTGACTTTTAAACAAAGGTCTAGTCTTGGCTTAAGCTAAACCATGTCTATGAATCAGGGCCTTAGGCATTTAGTGGTTGTGTACAGCTGCAGGACTATTGAAGATATAACAGCAGTCTCTTCTCTTCAAACTGTTGGTCGAATAAAATCTCCAATATGTCTTCTTCTTGTTTAATAGTGAACAAGTCTTTGAGCATTTCCACCATCAAGCGCCGGCACTGGACTGAAATTTAAAGTCACATGTGTGATGTGTCTCGTGTGTCATATTCCTCCCCAACTTCGGAACCGAACACACAGAGTCTGTTAAACAGCATGAGAAGCTTTATATCAGTATATCCAAAAACATCTCTGTGTATTTACAAAAGTCAACACAAGGTAGAAAATAAACACTTCACAAACTGAAAAAATGAAACATCAAATGAAAACGACAGGATCTCAGGCAGAATGTTATTACAAATGAACACAAAAACATACATCTCAAGTTATTGTAATTTGTACAGCATCATCTTAAATAATTCACACAGACACGGATGAATCAGAATCCAAGCGTTAAAAAAATCTGCAAAAAACTCAAAGCAATAATAATTTCACTTAAAATAAAAAGGCAAAGCAAATCACAGTTTGTCCGGGTGACACAATGACAGATGTATAAATAAGTTTTTTTCATGAATCCGCTCGCTCTTCATCGTCCTTCTATCATGAAATCCTCTCCTTTTTGACTCGTGCAACAAGATTTTCAAAAAGAAAATGAACAAAGAGGCAAATCATGTATGTTTAAAACATTAGCGCTTGAACAATGAATATTTGTTAACTGATGCAAACGTTCTTCAGTTCAGTTCACATGGCAGAAATTGTGCAGAATAAGAGTATTTCAGGGTGGGTTTAATATGGAATGGCTGTTCTTCTTAGGCATCGTCCTGAACAATTCATATTCTATTCTGAAATATATACAAACAGAACCTCCAGATTTGGTTGGACGGCTTAGAGCACAGATGTCTCAAGGATGCATGTTGAATGATGAATGACATGATCATTTACAGACGTCAGAAATATAAACATGTTTCCAAATCACGCTGCGTCTCCGTCATCGATGATAAACACATGATGATCTGATACAGCGAGCTCACAGGGAATCTGTTTTATCATTGGGATTCTGTGTGGAGGTCATTATATCTGACTTCTTCCCTCTGCTTCTCCTGCAATAATTGAAAGAAAATGTGTGAGGTGTTTTACTTCAAAAACAAGAGCTGATAGCTGCACGCGGGCAGTTCTCAGACATGTGACCCGGGTTCCATTCCCGTCTCGTGGTACTTTCCTGATCCCACCCCTCTCTCTCACAGTTCTCTACAAATATAGGCAAAAACACCACACAGAAAAAAACCTTCAAGTGTAGAATCTCTCTCTGCATCTCTTTCAAGCTCATACAACGCTCAATATCTCTCCTTCATGCATGCACATGTAATGTTAAATGTACACCTACATACTGTACGTGAACCTGGAGCACAAAACCAGTCTTACAGGGTTCCAAAAACACCAAATTCAAGGACTTTCAAGGACCTTTTCAAGCATATTTTGGTCAAATTCAAAACGATTTTTTTGAGTCCACGATGGGAACTTTGAGGAAAGGACAGCATTTTGAAGGACATCACAAACCAGTGAACATCCGTCTCTCTTCACAAAGGTTCATTTCAGAAGTCTGTAAGCAAAGGGTGCAATCGCTGACACACACAGACACACACAGACACACACAGACACACACACACAGGTGTTTTGGGTCAACAATGCTCCATATTGGGCAGGACAAGACTGTCCATAAACAAAAGGGAGCTGCAGTTTCTTTGAATAAAAAGAACAATACGTTTGCATTTCACATCATTTTTAATGATTTACAGTCTACCTGGAGTATAAAAATATCTTTCATCTCGCCGTTTTATTGATACTCAGACTTAGAAAATTGTTCATTGTTATCAGGAATTTTGAAAATTCACACTGAAAAATAATCCAAATCACTAATGATTATAGTAATGCAGCCGGTTCTCATGATAGAATAAACCTGACAGTGATCAGGACTGAAGCGGAGACAAGTATCACACAGAGGGGTTTATTTGATGCCACCTATTACATGGCTACATGCCTCCAGAGGGAATTATATAATGAATATATTTTATCAACCTGATTATAACTAATGCAAACCTACTGGAGGGAATACCTGTTTACACTTTTTTTTTGGTTTAATCGTTTGTCAAAATAATTTCATATATGTTATATAATATAATCTCATGGGATTATTTTACTTGTACCCCGATGATTGAGCATTATTTGATTTGATATTTAACAGATGAGAATTTCATTAATCATGAGATTAATTCATGGTCTTCTGCCCTTCAAAGGCAGTCTATCATAGCTGAGTTCACCTCCGTTTGGAATTGACCTTTCATTTGAATAGTTTTATTTTCGTTTGAATATTTTATTTCATTTGAATATTTTATTTTCGTTTGAATATTTTATTTTTATTTAATCGTTTTATTTTCTATTGAATATTTTATTTTCATTTGAATATTTTATTTTCATTTGAATAGTTTTATTTTCGTTTGAATATTTTATTTCATTTGAATATTTTATTTTCGTTTGAATATTTTATTTTTATTTAATCGTTTTATTTTCTATTGAATATTTTATTTTCATTTGAATATTTTATTTTTATTTGAATATTTTTATTTTCATTTAAATATTTTTATTTTCATTTGAATAGTTTTATTTTCATTTGAATAGTTTTATTTTCATTTGAATATTTTATTTTCATTTGAATAGTTTTATTTTCATTTGAATAGTTTTATTTTCATTTGAATATTTTATTTTCATTTGAATAGTTTTATTTTCATTTGAATATTTTATTTTCATTTGAATATTTTATTTTCATTTGAATAGTTTTATTTTCATTTGAATAGTTTTATTTTCATTTGAATATTTTATTTTCATTTGAATAGTTTTATTCTCATTTGAATAGTTTTATTTTCATTTGAATATTTTATTTTCATTTGAATAGTTTTATTTTCATTTGAATATTTTATTTTCATTTGAATAGTTTTATTTTCATTTGAATAGTTTTATTTTCATTTGAATATTTTATTTTCATTTGAATAGTTTTATTTTCATTTGAATAGTTTTATTTTCATTTGAATATTTTATTTTCATTTGAATAGTTTTATTTTCATTTGAATATTTTATTTTCATTTGAATATTTTATTTTCATTTGAATATTTTTATTTTCATTTGAATAGTTTTATTTTCATTTGAATAGTTTTATTTTCATTTGAATATTTTATCTTCATTTGAATATTTTATTTTCATTTGAATAGTTTTATTTTCATTTGAATATTTTTATTTTCATTTGAATAGTTTTATTTTCATTTGAATATTTTTATTTTCATTTGAATAGTTTTATTTTCATTTGAATAGTTTTATTTTCATTTGAATATTTTATCTTCATTTGAATATTTTATTTTCATTTGAATAGTTTTATTTTCATTTGAATATTTTATCTTCATTTGAATATTTTATTTTCATTTGAATAGTTTTATTTTCATTTGAATATGTTTATTTTCATTAAATCGTTTTATTTTCATTTGAATAGTTTTATTTTCATTTGAATATGTTTATTTTCTATTGATTCATTTACACATTCAATGTAAAGTACTCAATGGTCACCTGAGGGATCTTTTTGTACATTTCCTACAGTAAATATATCAAAACTGTACTTTTGTGAGTGGATGCAGCAAAATCGCGAACAAAAAACACCTCTAAACTTCACCCGCTGCTGCCGCTCTTTGAGAATCACCCACTGAAGTTTGATCTCTATGTAAAGCTTTCAGGTTCATCTGCTCTGCTCCATCTCATCCCAGCAGTGAGAGAGCATTAAATCAAACCTGCTTCTTCTTAACACCGGTCTGCTACAGCGCCTCTGATGGACAACTTGAAGGTGATTGTCTCAATATTTTGATCGTTTTGCACCCTCAGATTCCAGTGTTTTAAATAGTCCCTCAGCCAAATATTCTCCTCACAAGCCATAAAACAGTGGAAAGCCTATCATATTATCTGAAAACTGAATAAATATGAATAAATCATTTGAAAAGTTGACCCATAAGACTGGTTATGTTGTCCAGGGTCACATATTTACACAAAGATTATATAGACAGATTGTTCTCGTCACAGCGAGACACCAAACTGAGCCATGCTGGATGTGGTTGAGGATGCCATCCTTACAAATAAAGAAAATGAAAAGATGAGAGAAAAGAGGAGGATTGGACCCATGTTCTTCAGAGGTCTGGCTACAGCGCGCTTACATGAGTTCATCATCATCATCATCATCATCACGTCTTTACACACTCATGGTCATGTTTGGAGAATACTGCAGACACACAGAACACACGTGTTTTGAGAACTCAAGTATTTCTCTGAGCAAAAGTGAAATCAGTAAAGTGACATACGCTCTCATTCTGGAAGGGGTTGAGGAAGTTTCCGCTTATCTCTCCGTCATCTCGCGGTGTTCCGGGCTGATTGCTCATGCTCAGTGTTCCTGGAGAATTCTGTAAACACACACAAACACACAAAAAATATTGTTCTGTACAATTGATAAGCTTTTGTGCACATTGAGGACCTCACTTTTGGTCCCCACAGTGACACAAGTCCCCATGAGTTGGTGTGTATTCAGGTTGAGGTCTCCACCAGGATATAAGAACATGACACACACAGTTTATGAATGAATCCATCACTTGTTTTTAAACTCATTTTCTAATGATTAATTGGATAGTTTGATATTTCATTGAAGTATGAAACAGGATGACGGTCATGTGAATGTATTAATATGAATGTCCATATGCTCAGACACAAGTGCAATTAGTTTCAACCATCATCTATTTATGTTTTTATATAGTTTTCTATTTTGTTGTGCAGAACTTGTTCAGTTCTCTCATGTGACTGTGTTCCATTTCATTAAAATGAGAATATAATTTCATATGAATTCTAATCCAACTCTTACACTGCAAAGATGGGAATGTAAATATTAATGCTGATACAGGACTGTAAAACAAAATTCACAAATTCATGCATTTAAAAGATAAGCTGATGCACAACAATGCAAAACTGTGGATGGTGTTAATTGTTTGATTTGAATATGATGACTTTGCATTTGACAAATAGAAAGTCTTACCTTGGGCATACTGTCCATGTCAGCCGAGCCTGAAAACATGCGGCACATTTCAGATTCAAGAACTAAAATGGTTTCAATGCAGTAAAACAACAATGATTCATCTCAAATATTCGGTGATGTGACCACAAGATGGCGTAAGAACACGAGACAAATCATGGAAGGTGTGTTTAAACTTCATTAAGTGTCTTTTGATATTGTTGAACATCCATCAAAGAGTTAATCTGTCTGTGTACAACTTTACCTAATGATCCGTTCATGTGATGCGGCTCCAATCCTGACATTCCACCCATTGGACCTTCACCACCCGGACCCAGTGGAAACTGACACACATGCACACACCCCCAATGCACACACACACACACACACACACACACACACACACACACACACACACACACACACACACACACACACACTCACACACTTAGTTATTTTGTCTGTACATAATCTGATACACTTCAGCCATGTTTGTCATGTGTAAAAACATTTGAAACTCAAATCACATTTTGTCGGTTTCCTCCAGGTGGCACAGTGTTGATCATTGTGTACATGTTCTCTCCTGAGTTTGTTGAGTCTGTAGAACACAAGTCAAACACATAAGGACTCATGGACATATAAATGACTGATATGGGCTTATATATATATGAATATACTGTATATGCTATAGGGCACAGAGCTGTTACTCATTCAGAGAGTTCAACATTTCACTGGTACACGCATGCACACACGCGCGCACACACACACACACACACACACACACACACATGCACGCAGGCACGCACACACACACACACACAGATGATGAAATCGTAGAATTTAAAGGGGAACTCCAGGAAAAAAAAATCAAAATTCTGCCATTAATCACTCGCCATCAAGTAGTCTAACATCTCTATGACCTCCATTTTTTCCCAAAAACGCAAACAATCTTCAATGCACTGAAAGTGCATAAAGACATTGTGAAATAACAGTATAAATTAATATAATGCGACCAGGATACTTTTGTGCGCAAACAAACAAAACTTGATTTGGGTGTTAGTTTCCAGGGCGCGTTCCTGAGAACCACACGACAGTGCATGCGGTGTCAGCATCGCTCCATGCATGTGGGCTCTGACGTAGAGCCTTTGTGGTAAGAAAGCGCATGCGTCAAGTGTCATGTGGCTCGTGTGTTTGGTTGCCTTGAAATCTATGGAGGAGTCAAAAAGCTTCCAAAGCAGCTTCCAAAGCTGCGGAGTTTCCCTTTAAGTGTGTATTGAATGTCAAGTAGAGATGTGAAGATGCAGGGTATGTACCTGCAGGGCTGGGCATTATGGGAGTACCTGGTGGTCCACCTCCTCCTCCCGGCGGACCCTGAGAAAAGAGAAATATTGTTCTGCTTCATGTCAACACAAGCTAATGACTATGATGTGTGTGTGTGATGTGTGATGTGTTTGTGTGTGTGATGTTTGTGTGGTTTGATGTGTGTGTGTGTGTCTCTGTGTGCTGTGGTCAGCAGTGTTCATATCTGCTCTATCCTCCCTCTTCACAAATCTCATTATCTCTCTCTCTCTCTCTCTGCTGACTCGGCTCACTCTTCCCGGGCGTCTGCTCTCATCGGGCTGTTTTCAGTAAAGTTACCGCCGCTCTTCTCCACAAATCATCTGAGCCGGGAGTTACCGACAGTGTTTTATCAGACTTTAGCTCCTGTGCCCATCTAAACCACCGCAGCGCTCATCTCAAGCGCGTTTAGGTGTCTGTTAGCTGACCAGTCTTTAACATGATGTGTTTCACACATTCAGAGGCTATTTTTTATCTGAAAATTTTACTTCTGACAATTTCACCTACTTTTCTGTGACCACAAAGTTTCAAAGGATAAAGGCAGTTACCTTTAACAAAGCACATGATTATGTCAACAAAAGAAAAGCCAACCCAACAGAGTTCTAATATCATGACAATAAAGTCATCTCAGTGATGCTAATGTGTTGTGAGTATGTGTGGGATCCTGTAATAGATGTTTGGATGGATTACAGGTGATATCCCGTCTGGGTCACCACACTTACCACGTAACTCCCCGGAGATGCTGATGAGTATGCGATCTAAATGTCAACAAAGACAATGTCAATAACAAAACACACACACATTTCCTTATGAAACATGACTGACATTTGAAAACCACTCACTGAGTTTGAGTTGGGTGGGTTTGGCCACGGTCTGCCTCCAGGAGCCCTGCCCATAAGATCAGATGTGTTACATTCAGAGAATACTGTACGTCTGTTAACATGAAGAATAAGTGATGACACGGTCATACATGTTCATTCCTGGCATTCCAGGACCTCCCAGAGCATTGAGCGGAGGTCTCATTCCTCCTCCATATCCCTTCAAAGTAAAAGAATCATGTAAGTGTTTTCATCTCAAAAACAGTTCTATTTCAACACCAGCGTGACTCACCTGTGGACCTAACGGAACCATCCCTCTGGGCGGAGTCATCCTCTGCATAGCTCCGCCCATATTTGGATGACCTGTTTAGATGTGAATGTGTGGTAAATAACACTCAAACATGGTGTGAAATGTGACCTGACCATCACTTCACAGTAGATATTTCACACCAAGATGAAAAGAAGGTGAAGAAGTAAAGGATCTGAAGACGATCTGTTAGGATTTATATATATAGTGATGTTGTTGAACTGGATGGATGGAGTGATTTCTGGAAACAAACCTTGTTGCCTTGATGGATCCATACCACTGGGTAATAACGGCTGGTTTCCAGGGACGCCACCTAAAGCCTGAACCAGACACAACGTACATTTTGTAGACGTTCATTCATGCATCGAAGATGAACTGAAATATAATATTTACAAACACTAGTGTGTCTGATGTTATAGTTTTGAAGAGACGAACGAGCACCTGATTGGGTATTCTGAGAGGAGGTCTGGGACCACCAGGGTAACGTGATGACATGAAAGGCTGGAGAGAGAGAAATCAAGAGTTACTCTTGCATAGAAAACATCTAAACAACATTACATCCATAAAACGGGTCTAAATAGAAACGTCTCATACTTTCAATGTTCTTATAGTGTCATTTTATTGTCATGTGTCATGCATTGATCACTACGAGACAAACACAATATCATAGAAAAACTGTTTATCTTCATGTAATGAATATTCAAGCGGCCCGTGTGAGAATATCTCTTTCTAAAGTCGTACAGGTTTGCAGGGGTAACCATAGCAACAGTACACCACTCCATCACATTCTGTTAGCAACAGTAGCGTGTCATGAGTTGTGTTTGTGTAACTCTGTTTAATGGTTAGATTGAATGTGATGTGTTGGCTGTATCACAACGAGTCACTCTACAGCATCTGACAAACACATACAGTAAATATAACAAACGTTTGGCAAAGACTACCCAACAACCCTCAACAGCCTGAAAATCACTCCTGTAAACTTAACAAACAAAACCTTTACATTCCTGAAAGTCACTTTATAATCCTCCAACTGAAGACTTTACACCTGCTCAAGATTATTTCACAAGCTTCACAACACACGACTGACCTGAAGCTCATCTCATATCCCTGTGTGTGTGTTTGTGTGCGAGTGCTTGTGTGAGAGAGTGTGTGTGTTTGTCTGTGTGAGTGTGTGTGTAAGGGTGTGTGTGTGTGTCTGTGTGTGCGTGTCTGTGTGTGAAACAGCAGAGACACCATGTTTACATCAGACAAAAGACAATAGAAACCATTATCATTTAGTCCACACTGGATGAGGCGTGACCCGACACGATAAACCCATTTAGAACAAGCCGTTGGTTGTGTCGCCGCGTGCCCGATGTACACACAGTGTGACATGAATCTGAGCTGTATAAACACACACACAGTCCCAGTGGCTCTGGACACCTCACACTCACAGGTGACACAAAACATTAGTTCTCTTTAATAATACATGAGTGAGGTCTGTAGAGTTTACTGCGCTGAACAGAAAGGTAAAACCTCTGTGTACTGAACTCAACTCTCTGATGATCTTCTCACAGTCACTGACCTCAGATCAGACGCCTGGTGAATACCTGCTCAGGTCTATTATCTGTTCACTGCATTATTCATGACTCAAGCTTTCTAAAAATAACACAAATCATTAATCTGGCCAAGACAAGACAAAGATGATCAGAATTAAATATGAGAGCTCACGTCTTTGTGCATCTGTGGATGTGAAGCAAGTCAATTTTGAGACGTGACGTGTGTTTCATCATCTCGCCTCTCATGAATATCTATATAACAGACAAACACTGATGATATATTTGATTTAATATATATATGGCCAACTAAAGATAAAACAGGAACATGTTATAATAGCACAACACTATCACACTGAATCATGCGATGTGTGCGGTTATGTGTGGATATTATGTGGGTTGTTGTGGTTTTTGTGTCTGTGAGTTGTTGTGGATGTGTCGAGGCCTTTGGGTGGCAGTGTTCAGCTAAACTTCACACATGACTGATACAGTGTCTGGATCGCTATGACAAATACTCACAAACTTATCACACACACACACACATGCAGACACACACACGCACACTCACAGAGCCTCATCTGACCACAGGACAAACACAACAAATCCAAACATTTGTTATTTGACTAAAACTTCTCTTCCACTGTTACAACTGCTCATGTTCCTCTCAAACAATGAAAAGATAAAAAACCTCACAACTGATCGCATGGCATGACATTTACAAACACTTCATTACATATTCATTCATTACTTCATATGTATAATGTTGATAATAAACATTATGGACAATTTCAACACATTTACACATGAGAATATCATAAAGAATTCATTTACCACCTAGCGACCAGACACAGCATCCTAGCAACGTCTAAACCCATTTGAAACCCCCAGAAGACCCATAGAGATGCACTGAGAGATCTGAACACAGCAGCAGTGAGTTCTGTTTACACAAACAGCCCATTTTCATTTTCTGTCATGAAAGAAAGAAACTCTTGAAATGAGTTTATGGTGCGGGACACTGGACACAGAGGGGGAGAGAGAGAGAGAGAGAGAGAGAGAGAGAGAGAGAGAGAGATCTTCACACATCATCCTTATCCACCACCAACATCTTTAAAACAAACCTCTGATTATACACTAATGTAAATTCTGTCACAACGCTTCATGACTTTCTGATAGTGCTAAACACAAAAGGGAGAAGATGACAGTCACAAGATGATTCTTGAGCTGAACTTCTGAAGCTCTTTTAAAGCAATACAGAGAGTTCCTCCTCAGGAGGCAGATGAGACACTTAAGAAACATGATTTTCATCTTTCTATCAGATGAGCATCATTAGTGATCTGCAGGAGATGTGCTTCAGTCGTTCTGTCACTCTTCATCAAACCAATTACAACACACGAGGAGTCAAAGCACAGATTCACCAGCGCACACTTCATCTCAACACACAGATCATATATAAACACACACCCCAGGAGACATCTACACATCCTCTAAAAAACACCTGTGACCCCTCAAAGTAAAGCTCTTCACAAGTGACTCCACAGACGTCATGTTTATTGTGATTTTAATGGTAGTGTCACAGATCATCTGCTGTTATGTCACAGCTCACCGCATCAATAGAGACGGAGCACATTTAGGCCACACCCCCAAACTGAAACAGGCTTTCCCCGCTCCATTGACTTTCTACAGCGAGACGCTGTTTTCTCGTCGTTTCTGACTTAAAACAAAAAACAGAACGATGCCTAAAAGCTGCTATGTGACATGGTGAACAGAAAACAAGCTTAAAAACAAAGAAACTATATTTTTATTAGCTACTGAACCGTAAAAAAGCCTTAAAGGAGACAACAGTGGATTCAGGACCATGAAGCATCAGCAGGAAGAACTATTTAGTTTCTCTATATATCTCCTCCTCTCAGATTCACATTTTTTTCATCCATGTTAAAGGATTGTTTCCTTTCACCGATTACGTTTCCACCCAACGCTCGTTTTTGTGGGTGAAAAGCTCATAACCAGTCAGAACGATGTGTAAAATCTGCTGTGTGAGCAGGTGTACAGTAAACATCTGTCAGTCAGAAGTGACGAGGAGGAAGCTTCCCGCAATAGAAAGTCAATGGAGTGGGTTGTGGTTTTCAGGTTATGACGTGTGTGGCTCTGTCTCTATGCAGTGTGTGTGTGTGTGTGTGTGTACCTGAAAGAAGCCCGGAGGAACAGGGCCGACCGGCATACCCTCACCCGGGCCCATGTTTCCAAGGACAGGACTGGGAGCTGCTGCGGCACTCTGAAACCACACACACACACACAAATCCTGTTAAAAACACACACAGTTAAAGAAGCGCACGCTGCAACACATACACACAAACACTCAGACACAGGCTGTATGTGTGAATGACACAGACAAACAGAAGAAAGTGTGGAGGATTACTGTCAGGACACACACAGACGTCTCCAGAACCACAGCAGTGAAATAATGAAGATCCTCTGACATGTGACGGTGAACCAGATAACAACACACAACACACACACAGACTGATGTGCACAGGTGGAAGTTGTGCGTTTGTCCTCTGATAATTCCCAGCCTAACTAAACAACACACAACTCTTGAACCAGAACTCACTTCAGAACACATTCATACACACTATCAGATGATTCTTTACACACATGTAACACAACAATCAGCCAGTGAACTCAAACAAATAAAATAAATAACATAATCAATAATCACACAACCGGAAGAAAAGGATGTGTTGTTTACGTAATATACAGTTGAAAGAAAAAGTATGTGAACCCTTTGGGCTTACTTGGATTTCTTCATAAATTGGTCATAAAATGTGTTCTGATCTTCATCTAAGTCACAACAATAGAGAAACACAGTCTGCTTAAACTAATACCGCACAAACATTATATGTTTTTATGTTTTTATTGAACACAACATGTAAACATTCATAGTGCAGTGTGGAAAAAGTATGTGAACCCCTAGGCTAATGACTTCTCCAAGAGCTAATTGGAGCCAGGAGTCAGCCAACCTGGGGTCCAATCAATGTGATGAGATTGGATGTGTTGATTAAAGCTGGCCTGTCCAATAAAAAACACACACCAGTTTTGAGTTTGCTGTTCTGAAGAAGCGTTGTCTGATGTGAACCATGCCTCGCACAAAAGAGCTCTCAGAAGACCTACGATCAAGAATTGTTGACTTACATAAAGCTGGAAAGGGCTACAAAAGTATATCTAAAAGCCTTGATGTCCATGTGTCCACGGTAAGACAGATTGTCTACAAATGGAGAAAGTTCAGCACTGTTGCTACACTCCCTAGGCGTGGTCATCCTATAAAGATGACTGCAAGAGCACAGCGCAGAATGCTCAATGAGGTGAAGAAGAATCCTAGAGTGTCAGCTAAACACTTATAGAAATCTCTGGCACATGCTAACATTTTTGTTGACAAATCTACAATAAGGAAAACATTAAACAAGAATGGACTTCATGGGAGGACACCACGGAGGAAGCCACTGCTGTCCAAAAAAAACATTGCAGCACGTTTGAAGTTTGCAAAAGAGCACCTGGATGTTCCACAGCACTACTGGCAAAACATTCTGTGGACAGATGAAACCAAAATTGAGTTGTTTGGAAAGAACACACAACGCTATGTGTGGAGAACAAAAGGCACAGCACACCAACATCAAAACCTCATCCCAACTGTGAAATATGGTGGAGGGGGCATCATGGTTTGGGGCTGCTTTGCTGCCTCAGGCCCTGGACGGATTACTGTCATCGATGGAAAAATGAATTCCAAAGTTTATCAAGACATTTTGCAGGAAAACTTAAGACCATCTGTCCGCCAACTGAAGTTTAACAGAGGATGGACTATGCAACAGGACAACGACCCAAAGCATAGAAGTAAATCAACAACAGAATGGCTTCAACAGAAGAAAATACGCCTTCTGGAGTGGCCCAGTCAGAGTCCTGACCTCAACCCGATTGAGATGCTGTGGCATGACCTCAAGAGAGCGATTCACACCAGACATCCCAAGAATATTGCTGAACTGAAACACTTTTGTAAAGAGGAATGGTCCAAAATTTCTCCTGACCGTTGTGCAGGTCTGATCTGGAGCTATAGGAAACGTTTGGTTGAGGTTATTGCTGCCAAAGGAGGGTCAACCAGTTATTAAACCCAAAGGTTCACATACTTTTCCACCCTGCACTATGAATGTTTACATGTTGTGTTCAATAAAAACATAAAAACATATAATGTTTGTGCGGTATTAGTTTAAGCAGACTGTGTTTCTCTATTGTTGTGACTTAGATGAAGATCAGAACACATTTTATGACCAATTTATGAAGAAATCCAAGTAAGCCCAAAGGGTTCACATACTTTTTCTTTCAACTGTATGTCGGTGTAGTGTCTATATTTTTGTTGTATTTATAAACACACAAACGTACACAGATATATGAATTTAGCAAATATTTACATGTATCTATTTATTTTGATATATCATTTAAGTTGTATTTAAACATTTATTGATTTTTAAATTTGTTACTTTTCTTAAATATATGCATGTACAAGTATGTGATTATAAATACAAAAGTTATATGAACAGTAGACAGACATATATTATGTAAAACAAACTTTTATTTTGGATGCGATTAATCGCAATTAATCATTGCACAACCCTAATAACATGTGATGAGTATTGACATTGAAAGTCTGCCCGAGATGAATTATGAGTTTGAGAGGACTGGTTTGGTTAAACTAGACTGGACTAAACTTAATAAAGATGATATTTTAATAAATCAGGGAAAAACACATTTTCTTACGAATGAGGTGGTTTTACCCAGAGATGCAATCTTGTGTACAGATGTCAATAGTCATGAAGTTCTCATGGTTTAGCTTTGTGTGATATGTATGATGATATTGTGGGAGCTGTGTGTGAGGCCCGTAGACCATATTTTACTTGTTGATAAGAAATATAATAGGAAGCCCAGGTGGAAAAAAACATGTGTCTGGATACCATATTAATGCATTAATTTAAAGAATGGGATTTAGCAGGTAGGCCCAGACAGGGGTCACTTCTGGAACAAAATAAATGAACTACATTTACATTTAGTCATTTGGCAGACGCTTTTATCCAAAGCGACTTATTACAGGGACAATCCCCTGGAGCAACATGGAGTAAAGTGTCTTGCTCAAGGACACACTGGTGGTGGATGCTGGAATCGAACCAGCAACCTTTGATTTACCAGTTCAGTGGTTTAACCCACTAGACCACCATCTCCATGGTAGAACTAATGTTAAGTATAAACATGCGGTTCTAAATGTGTGTAAACACGAACTAATGATGAGAACAGACTCAATGGCAGAAAAGCTGCTTAATAACAACGTTAATGACTTCTAGAAGGATGTAAAAGTTTTATGAAATGTTCAATGGAAGGTGTTTCAGGTGCAGAAAACATCGTTGAATTGTGGAGACAATATTATTCTGCCTTGTTTAATTGCGTAGTGAAAAAAAACATATGAAACGGCAAAGGTTTCTTGTTCTGATATGGTAGGCATCACAAGTAACAATAATGCAGCTTAAAGATAGGAAAGCTAGTGGCTTCTTCTAGCTCAGTGGTTCTCAACCTTTTTATGGTCGCGGCCCCCTGTAAACCCATTTGAAGAACTGCCGACCCCCCCATACTGTACATTGAGGATAGATAAGATAATGTATAAAATATGTTATATATATTGTGCCTGAGATAATATGTTAGTAAGAAACATGTTCAGATCAGGTTAAGATAAACCGTTCTAGTACATTTTGTTCCGCTTTTTATTCTGCTCTTTTATGGGTCAAGTGTAAAAGAGTGAGATTATGGAAACTGCCTACGATGATTGAATGAGAATTATTTTGAAGAAACCGAGGTGGAGCAGTGCAAGTAATCTGTTTGTATGTCAAGAGTAAGAACTTTTATGGCTTTAATGAGAAATGTTATGTATACATTTATTTGTCGGCTGGATAATTCACAGACAGTTAATATCATGTGTGATCCCATACCAGTCATCTATGAGAAAATACTGCTATAATTGTCTTTTTTAAGTGTT
This sequence comes from Triplophysa bombifrons, assembly GCA_029783895.1. Lineage (NCBI taxonomy): Eukaryota > Metazoa > Chordata > Actinopteri > Cypriniformes > Nemacheilidae > Triplophysa > Triplophysa bombifrons. Next base: position 133,146 of record JAPMJR010000040.1, on the reverse strand, counting down.
GTGTATTGTATGTTTCATTTCTAATGGACCTTGAGTCTGGAAATAAAGGTTGAATGAATATATGAGTATATTATTATCGATTGACAATTGTCCTGCACTCTCAATACAACCTTCTTGTGAATATGAATGATCAACACTCTCTGCTCTCGTTCTTATTTAGTAGTTTGAAGGCAGTCTGCCATTAACATCCATCTGTCTCTGCATAAAACTCAAAATCACACGTGAACATAAAATAAGCCAGCGTGACAGACAGTTCTCTCTCTGATATCCCATCATGCACCCGAGGAGGTCAGAGGAGGACATTACAGATGGATACAATGTTCTTAAAAAAGGGTTGTTTGCTGTCTGAATCATCAGCGCAGGGTCCCGGGACGTGCGTTCTGTTTGGGGGTTGAACGGATAACCGGGAGATAAATCTGCTATGTTATGAGGATTCCGCTGTAACGGTGCCAGGCGTGCCGTGTTCAGAAGACTGAAGTCTGTCCTCTCTTTGTCTTGGCAGGAACGGCCGGTGCACATTTGTCATGTTTACTGTGACAGGACTGAAATAAAGAGTGAGTAAATCCCTCCTGCTGTTCATTGCTGACACTTTCTCTATTCAATGATTCAATGAGACGAGTAAACCTAAACTCACATAACACACGTTCATCTCTGATCACACCTGATCTGATGCTCACAAAACTTCAATCTGGGACATCACAAAGTACAGCAATGCTCTTAACTCAAACATACTTCACACAAACTCCTAAACATGATCTGCCCCAATAAAGAGTATATTCCACCAGCCGACACATCCTGAGTTAAGACAACGAGCTGTAAAGGGAATGTTTTAGACGATTCGTCTTTCTCAGACAGGGTGAAGTACGGCTCAAGAAAGCACTACACAAGCAGAATGTTTATCGAGCGAAACATCTTTAAGACGAGCCGTCAATCAATGACGTCATCGTGTTTCAGAGAAGTGTAGTCTCATTCTGGATGCTGCTAACAATCACATCAGGTCCTCATTTCAAAGCCCATATGAGAAAAGAAGAAGGTTGCCAAGGAAACGGCTCCAGTGCACTGCACATCCCTGGAGGTCCACCGACGCTAGACGAGGAATAAGATCTGAGCTCTCGCTTGTGAAAAACCCCACAAAAATTCTTCCATCCGACTTCAGCAATCACACTAAACATCGAGAGCATCACGTCACGCCTGAGGTCAAACATACATGTCACCCATGTGACCACATCGGTGTTCAGCCTGTGCGGTTTCTTTTGAAGCGAGACATTTGTTGTGGCTTTGAACATCATCTCATTGTGGTCGGCAGGAGGTCAGCAAAGGATGAAGTCTGAGAACGTGTGGAACACATCTCTGTAATAACCTCATCTCCTCCGCTTCAGAACATGCTCAAGTCAAAAGTGTGAAAATCACAGAAACTGTCAACAATCCTGTCTGTATTCTTCATAAAAGTCTCATTGACTTGTGTCCTAAAATTCTTGATGTATTTTCCAAACACACTTTATAAAGCGACTAACAGTGCTTTACTGTACATGTGATCATCAGTATTTGTGTGGTCACAACCTGAGAAACAGTAGTAAAGAATGATGAAATGATCCTCTGGAGTTTGAGGAAATCTATTGAGCTGCTGTATGAACGTTAGATTGTGCTGTGTTTGTGTGTGTGTGTGTGTGCGTGTGTTAGTGTGTGTTAGTGTGTTGTGAGGGTGTGACGGGGTCATACAGGGTGACAGGGTGGTGGTTGAGGTTGTTTAGGGTGGGTCTAACTGTAGATGTTCTCTGTACAGGACCCTCCCGTCACTTGAACATCACTGGAGCTCTGTTGTTACAGGTCTCTTCAGTTCATCTCTGGTGTTGTCTGCAGGATTAGATTGTGTTGATGTTGTTGTTTGTGTGTATGTTTCGTTGTTTCATCAGCTCATCTCAAGTCAGGATCATCTTTTGACAGCAGGACTGTCTTTCTTCAGTGGAACACAAAAGAAGATCATTTGAGAAATGTCTCGGTGGTTTCGAGCTCATACAATGTTGTTCAACATTCTTCAAAATATCTTCTTTTGTGTTCTGCAGAAGAACGTAAGGCATTAGAGAGTGAATAAATGTCTGATGTCTTATGAAACAATATAAGGCCACGTGATGAACATTCATGTTGCTTTAATAAAATCTTTCCATGAGGGAGTAATGGAATTAAAAACAAACCGCTGACGTGCGCATGAGAATACAGAGCTCGGAAAATTTAAATGCTCAGCAGACACACATGAGATTAGAAGAGTGTGTGTGTGTGTGTGTGAGAGTGTGTGAGAGTGGTGTGTGCCCAAGTGTGTGGTGTGTGCGCGTGTTTGTTAGCGCATGTGTGTTAGTGTGTGTGTGTGTGTATGCATGTGTGTGTGCATGTGTTTGTGTGTGTGGTGTGTGCGTGTGAAAGAGGAAACTTGTCTGACCGTGAGCGGCTCGTTTACAGGACATGTGATGTTAAAATCCACTATTGACTAGAATAATAGAATAATTCTGATGACAGAATGTCAGTTTTACTTAAAATGACTTCACCATCAGAAGTATAAGTGTCCAATACAAAACCATCAGAAAACACCCAGCAGGATCTAGAACTGAACACAACATAACCTCTGCACTCGACTCCACAACATATAAACCGTGTAGAAAAAAATGATTTAGACGTACATCACACTGGATGAGAATCAGGTGAAAACCTCTCCATCACTATGCCGGGTGGTTGCTATGGAGTTACTAGGGTGCTGTGAGTGTTGGTCAAGACCACACCTCAGTGAATGATTTGACTGTCACTCGCACAAGCTGAAGAACGTCAGAAACACACCATCATTACATCTGATCTCAGGTCTGTTCAGAACAACCAGAACGGCTGATCAGCTACACGGGGAAACTTTCAAAATATCAACATGATACACAAACACATACAGACCCGAGAACAGACGCTTATGTAGAGCGCGTGAACACAACTGTCAGCAAATTCCTGGGATTATAGCAGCCGGCTGCGCTCCTAACATGCTGACGAGAGCGTTTTCATTTATTCAAAGAGATAAACCATAGAAGAACTCTCTCTTTTAAAGACACATGCACACAAACATTGACATTAAATCAAATGTTTAGTAACTCTTGAATATCCTTTGTGTTAGTCATTTATCCAGAAACAAATTTGACACAATATGTCGTTCTGTTCATTTAAAGGGACAGTTCACCCCAAAATGAAAATTCTCACATTGTTCCAAATCTGTACAAGTTCTTTGTTCTGACGAACACAAAGGAAGATATTTGGAAGAATGTTAGCAATTTTCAGTTCTGGGACATCATCCACTACCATGCCCAGAACTGTTCGCTTTCCTAAAATCTTTAAAATAATTCATTTTGTGTTCAATAGAACCAAAACATGTACAATCATTTGTCCTAAAATGGTAGTCAATGATGACCCAGAATTGAAAATTGCTAGCGTTCTTCTAAATATCGTTCTTTGTGTTCAACCGAACCGTGAAATTGATAAAGCTTTGGAACAACTTGATTATGAATAAATGGTGAGAATCTTCATTTTTGTGAGATCTTTCCCTTTAAGACATCATCATCATCATCAAACGGATGTTTACATGATTATTAATGTCTCAATCAGAGGAGATGTGCTCTGCGTCATCTCCTGATCTCATTAATATGCAGAACGACTCTAATTGGCTGTCTAATGAATTCATCACGAAGACGTCTCTGCATCACTGCCGTATTTGTGCTGTCAATGAACCAAACACACACACACACTTCATATGTACACATTTAATAATTCAGTCTCACTTTACTCAACATGTCACTAGGGCAGTTGTCAGGGTGTTGCTATGCAGTTCTGAGTGGTTGCTATGTGGTTCCTCATAAGCTCAAGTCAAAAACAACAAACCTTCAAGTCTTGCGATATTCTGGTCCGTCAGTCTGACTCAACTGCCTTGAGACATAAAACTGTACGTCATATAAAACAGTTTTTTAATGTAAAGTACTCAAACAAATCAGTGATGGAAAGTGAGCCTTCGATGAGCCCATGATGCTATTGGATGCAAATGTATCTAGTCGTATGCAAAATGAGGAACTTCTGTCTATCTCATCTCATCTCTCGGCTCCGCCACAGCTGACAGAAGCAGATTCCAGTGAAGCAGGGGGTTCATTTCACATATTTTGCTTTAATTCCCTGTTTCTGGAGGAGCTCTTGTTCCCGTGACATTAAAAATACATCGCAGAGGAGACCACCTGCATCTTCCAAATCACATTCACCAGCCGTCTGCTGCATTATGAAGGAGTGTGTGTCCTCCTCATCCACCTCAGCTCCTCGACTCACAGCTCATTCATCATTTACAGTGGCAGACACACACAAACACACACACACAACAGCACTGCAGCACAACTTTCACCTTAAAGCATCAAACCGCACCTTAAAACCACACATCAAAAGAACACAGCCTTCTCAACATCACTTTGGAATCCTCAGTAAACAAAACTCTGCTTTATGTGCTCACTTGAAATAGATTTTTAAAGTTTTACATGATTGATATTGCATATAGGAATTTATAGTCTGTTCAATATTTGACCTGTTTCTCTCTGCTTCATCTTAAATGTGTGCTTTCACTGTGCTTGCGTGTCTGTGTGTGAGCGTGCTTTTCTGTGTGTGTTTGTGTGTATGTCTGTGTGTGTTTGTGTGCGTGATTGTCTGTGTGTGTTTGTGTGTGTGTGTGTGTGTGTGTGTGTGTGCGTGCTTGTCTGAGTGTGTGCGTGTGTCTATGTGTGTTAGTATGTGTGCATATTGTGTGTGTGGAGTGTTTTTAATGTGGGTATGTCTGTCGTCTGTGTTTTCACAGGTATATAACTTTAACTGTTTTGATAATAGTCAATGTGTCTCATGTACAGCTGTTTTGTAACAATGAAAATTGTAAAATTCGCTATATAAATAAAGTTGAGTTGAGCTGAATTGTGTCTGCTTCTGACAAATACTAAAGTTGTTTTAATGTAATGTTCAAGATCAAGTTGAGAATAAAAGACAATTAATAAAAGTAAATTGACTTCACAGCATGATTATGATATCTATAGATGAACACTGATTCAGTGCTGTCAAAACACTCATAACTGTTGACTCTCCGTCATCTGTTTCTGTGACAGACGTCATGTTCATGTTCTTCAGCTCTTTCTTAAGAGCGACTAATTGTCCAGATAACACATGAAGTCGGGCTGTCAAACCATTAATCGCATCCAGAATAAAAGTTTGGGATAACATAATGTATGTCTGTGTACTGTGCATTTTAATTGTCAATTTATAAAAACACATGCATTTATTTAAGAAAAAAATACAATTTTAATATTAATATACATTTAAATATCATTTTAATTATTGGCAAATATAAATAAATACACGTTTACATTTTCTTAATATATACAAGTTGTGTACATATATGTGTTTATAAATACTAAATAAAATGCACAGTACACACACATACATAAGTAAACACAGACTTTTTTTCTGGATGCGATTAATGGTTTGACGGCCATAAAATGAAGTAAATAAAGTTGTGTATAATAACATGAGAGGCTGGCGTATTATGATGACATCTGATGATGTGTAATGCTGAGAGAGGAAGAACGCTGGTAACGCACAAAGCATTGAACAACAAATCAAAGGAAAGTGAAGCCTTTGGGAAATCACATTACAAGAGTGGCCGTGCACTCAGAGTGGCTCGGAACAGAGCATTTTTTGCCTCTTAATCCAGTTAAAAACCAGGGAACATGAGCCCGTCAGGAAACCGCCAGCAATTCAATCTTCAATTCTGCTTCTGATTAGAAAGTTGAGTGCTTCACGGTTTACAGCCGGACACCAACAGCAGAACACCGGACACACTGAATGTGTGCGTGACGCAAATCTGGAACAAAAAATACAGTCCGTTCCACTTAAGCAAAGAGCAGAAAACACAGCAAGCCGACGAGAGCCTGTCATCTCTCCTGAAGCCGACTCAAAACTCTCTCTACAGTGAATCCATCACTGATCGTACAGACAAACCACTTTTTTATGTTTTACTATGGGTTATGGACATTTATGTAAGTGAGGATAGCAAAATAAAGAAAACTGTCTGCGCATCCGAAATCTCCTACTTTCATACTATATAGTGTACTACACATAAGTAGAAACCTCAGAATGCACAAAACAGTATGCGAGAAATACCCTGATAGTCTACTGCTTCCGAGAGAATGTGCATCGGATGGACACTTCTCTATCCCATGATGCAACGGTCACATTTAAAAAATGTAATGAAATAAAAATAGCAGAAAACTTTAATGCGTGTCCGCTTTGAATGCAAGTACAGATGAATGAATTTCTCCTGAATAAATTATGTTTGTACCGATGCCTAGATACAGGTGGATGTTAATAGGTCACAGGTCAAAGAGCACATGGGTCACATGACAATAAAACATGGCACATCATAATAAATACTTGAAATATTTGACTATCAAATCCTGAACGAAACACCAAGCGAGGGAGAGGGAATGAAAGTGAGAGACATGAGATTCAAACATCAGATTTACACAGCTCAATGTGTATCCAGAGGCATGTCGCTAGAAAAAGCTTTTATTGTTCTTTATGACAAACACATCCTCATCATCATCATCATCATCGGTCTGTGTGACTGTTTGTGGTCAATCAATAAAACCAAATGAGGTTTTCAGTGACCATACTTTCTTCAAAACCAGTTTACAATATTTTTAATTATAAAGGTCATGTTACCTCAAACTCATCGACTTTACGATCATGAGGTCACAGCGGGAAGGACAGAGATGTTCAGAGATCCAATACACAGGACTGAAGATTCAGACTCTTAAACTAGTCGTCATCCAACGTGTCAAAAACACCATTTTAAATCAATTCATTTAGGAAACAACAGAACGATGACCCAGGTTGGTTTGAAGTTAAAGGGAACTGACGTCACATGATGAGATACGTGACCCTGACACTAGTCCAAGTTTAGAAAAGTGAAGTCAGTTGTTAGAAAAGCTTTAGAATTGTTTCCTTGTCCATTATTTCACACGGTGTTATTCAGCGATGAAATGAGAAGTGAGGATTTTTATTTCCACTGTTAAAGTAAGAACTACATGAAGTTAAAGAACACTGAAGTGAGTTTTTCTTCTTCAGGTATAAACACAAGATCAGAGGTTATTTTACTGAAGACATTCAGACTCTATCAGAAACTTCATCCACTCTACATTACAATGAGAAAACCAGTTGTGCGTTTATTAAAGTTCAGCTGATGTTCAGACTGAGATAGACAGGAAATTGAATCATGCTTCCTTCCTGTGTGTGCCAGAAATGTTTCTGGTCTGACTCACAACAACACCACAGCAGAAAAACTCAAATATTTAACAGCACTGCTGCACGAGAGGAAAATCATCAACATTGTGATGAAAACTACAAAGACAAAATAAACAACATTGTTTCATGAGCAATCCAATGTAGTACAACAGATCAAATCACTCCATCCATCAGCTCTACATAAATCCATCTATACATCCATCTGTCTATCTATCCATCTGTCTATCCATCCATCTGTCTATCTTTCCATCCATCCTTCCTTCCTTCCATCCGTCCATCTATCTATCCATCCGACCATCCATATGTCTATCCATCCGTCCATCTATCTGTCCATCCATCTGTCTATCCATCTATCTATCTATCCATCCGTCGATCTGTCCGTCCATCCATCCATACATCATTTGATCCTTCCATCTATCCATCCATCCATCCATCCATCCATCCATCTGTCCATCCGTCCATCCATCCATCCATTCATCCATCCATCTATCTGTCCATCCATCTATCCATCCATCCATTCATCCGTCCATCTATCTGTCCATCCATCTGTCCATCCGTCCATCCATCCATCCATCCATTCATCCATCCATCTATCTGTCCATCCATCTATCCATCCATCCATTCATCCATCCATCTATCTGTCCATCCATCTATCCATCCATACATCATTTCATCCATCCATCTGTCTATCCATCCATCCATCCATCCAACTGTCTATCCATCCATCTGTCCATCTGTCTATCCATCCATCCATCCATCCATCCATCCATTCATCCATCCATCCATGCGTCCATCTATCTGTCCATCTATCTATCTATCCATCCATCCATCCATCATTTCATCCGTCCGTCCATCTATCCATCCATCCATTCATCCGTCCATCTATCTGTCCATCCATCTGTCCATCCATCATTTCATCCATCTATCTATCCATCCATCCATTTGTCTATCCGTCAATCTGTCCACCAATCCATAAATTCACTTACATAGTCATGGAATGCTTTGGCTTCACTGGAATGCTCACAGTTTTCTCTCCTCTCAGGTGCAGCACAATATAAATCCCAGAATACACTGCAAAAAACACACACAGGTGAATTTAACTGAAGCCATGCAAAATAAACATTACAGAAAGAAACCAAACATATGACACTTACCACCACCATGAATGTAGGAACCCTGGAGGTTCTCCTAACGTTATGTTCTTCTCCCATCTTATCTACACAGAAATCAACATTCCAAACAGAGAAATCAAGAGTTAAGACTCAGTAGTGACGATCTGTACACTGTGTCAGAAGAGACATAAAAACCTGATGTATTGGTGACAAGCTTTCATAAAACACTGAACAATCAGTGAGGGGATGTTTCACATTATTTGTGAATATCAGCATTAATACTGAAGCGCCTGCTGTTGTGTTTTGGTTCTCAAACACATTTTTATCTACAATTTATCACTAGATTTAAAAATGCCAAGTCTTGCGGGAGACATGTGAATAAACATACAGATCTGAATGTACGAGGTCAATGGACAGGTTTGCGTCTCTTTTGAACAGAATTGCTTTGGAACGCTCCAGTAAATGTGTGTGATTGTGTTTTTCAGATAGCTGTGCACTTGTACAAGTGTGTGGGTGTGTGACTCACATGCAAATAATGGCCAGACTATAAATATCAGCTCTTCAAAATGTCACAGCTTTCTTAACATGGACCCAACAATCCCACAATGCACAATAAGCAAAACAGCCGATATAGAACAAAACTATTTTACCCTCATGGTGCGACAAGGTTGCGAATGGATAAAAACTTTTTTTTGCTGCAACAGTTTTTTGTTGTTCTTACAGCGACACGCTGACTCTTCTCCAATCCCATTAAGAGGACACTGAACGTCTAATGTGTTCTGCTTGCTCAGCATATCATCTGTGTGTAATTAAATTAGCCGGAGCCCCGAGGGGGGGGGTGTCTGGATGGCACATCAATAAGCAGCAGTTTAAATAAAACCTCTGGCTCGCTCACCTCTGACAGGAAAGTCTGTGCCGACTTCTGGGCTCCTACATGTAACAAGTACTCATACACATACAGTGCCAACCTGAAAGAGACAGACAGAGAGATTTATGATTAATATGCACACTGTTCTATTCTTTACATTTAAATAAACAATGCAATGATGCAGGTTAAGGGTGCGATCACACAATGCGCTTTTCATGTTCGAAACGTGAGGCGCGCCAGCTGCTCTTTTGGTGACTCTTTGAAAATAGCAGCGTGCAACGATTTTCAAAGTTGAAAATAACCTGAAACAGCCACAACAAGTTTCTCCTCCATGTCTCCAGGCGTTCCGAGCATCTGTAAACTTCCGTTGCCACAAGGGAAGCCCCGCGTCTCCACTCATTCGATTGGACACTGGAAAAAAGCGCACACGACGTCAAGCTGCTCAGAGTTTTTCTCAACTTTGGGAGCTCTGAGCATTCTGCCTAAAACGCGAGGCACAGCAGGAGACACGAGGGGCCCGGCGTGCATAAGCAGCATGCAAAACGCTTCCTTCCAACTGAAAACTATCCAAAAGAGGCGTGACTCACAGCAAAAGACGCGTTCTGTCTGATCAGACCCTAAAGGTTTATGCTTACGCTACAAAAGAAAGAAAAACTGTAAAGTCAAGCAAGGAATAAAGAAGAGATGCGGGTCAGCTTTTCTAAAGCTCAACGATCTCTCAAACAGGTTGAGACAACAGTAGAGCTGCATGATGAAGATGGTGATGGAGGAGTGTTTGTGGATTCCATCATTTGACTCGGGTTCATGTGAGGCCACTGCGGCTCTGGGCATCATGATGCTGAATATATTTATGTTCATCTTAAACCTCGGCACGCTCAGATCTCTCCTGCGCTTCATTAAACAGCTATTACATCCAAATGTGTTACAGAGACTAATGACTCTAATGTCTGAAGACATTCTTACATTTTCTCTCGAGAATCACACCGCTGTCAGGACGTTTCTGTGCAGTTGAGTTTTCATTATTTCTTATTATAACAATAAGTCATTTCCGACAATAAGAAAATAGAGACAGAATGCTTTTGCACTCCACATAGATCTTAAACCATCGAAATCGATAAAGAAATGTTAACAACATTATTATGCTTTTAATCCATAAAAAAACAGCTCAGTCATTCACTCTCATCCATTCACGTCTTTTGGACGCAGCCACGATTTCTCTTGAATGTATTTACAGTAAAGCATGTGTATGCTGTAAGACAAAACATCACATCAATAAAGACCTTCTACAAAACTCTGACTCGAGCTCTTACAGATCTTCAGACACGTGTGAGATGAAACACACACACACCTGTTTGTTTGTATGATAGCAAACTGAAACGCTGATGTTTCCACATTCTGTGTGACATGAATCTAGACAGAGAGCCGACACTGAGAGTTGATGCAGATGTCTCATAGATTTGATGTGTCACGCAGCATCATTTCACTTTCACAAACATAACTGTGAGACTCTCAGAGCATCAAAACACATTCTCTAAAGTCATTCTAATGAATGAACAGGACAGAGTTTACACAGAGAGACAGCGCTCACTTCTTCATGCTGAAATAAAGAACACAAATCTCACGAAGGGAAATGAATGAAGAGAGAGATAGTTGGGAATTGTGGGAGAGAGAGACAGAGAAAGAGCAAGAGAGAAGAGGAATATCTGCGGAACAAAGGAGTCTGAGCAGGGGATAATAAACCCTTTTGCAGCGAGGTCAGGATTACGTCACAGCATTAGCTGGAGGCAAAACAAGTGGAGGCGGCCGATATGCACCAGCACAGAGTCGGCTACATAATGAATTTAAAATGTCATCTCGCAGTGTGGTGAAGTGTCAGAATCATCAGATTACAGACTCTAATCTGATATTTTAACACATACGTGCTGCAACTGCCAGAGAAAAAACACGACAGTTGTAGTTAAACACATAAAACAAGCGGCCCAGTAGAAATGATCTTCAAAAATGCTGGCGATTCACTTTAAGTTACATAAACTCCAGTCTTTTCTTGGTATGGATTTGGTTGATGGTACGGCTTGGGTGTGTGTCTAAAACTTCACATGTTTGGCTACCTAATCACAACACAGGGAACAAAGTTATTTTTCACGTATTAGTGAAAAGAGGGCCCTATAACTACAGCTAGTGACAATGAAAAAATTAAAGAAATATGAGTGGGGGGAGGTCTACAAACTACACCCACGCACGCACACGCACACACACACACACGTGTACGCGCACACACATACGTGCACACACACATGCAGACACACGTGCACACACACGTGCATACACACGCACAGACACTGTCACACATACACACACACAAACTGCACTTCTTTCTCCAAAACCCCAGCATAGATGTTAGTTAGGTATAGAAAAATGACATGATATTAAATTATATATGAACAGAATTAGGCCATATATTATATAAAATGTATGTTTGTGGTCTTATTTAAAGTCTAGCACACACTAGTGTCATTTCTGTAGCATTAGCATCATTAAAGAGCATCATTTTATATCTGGATTACAAAAAAATCTCAGAACATTATTCATGCATCTTTAACTGTGTGTACTTAAATGTGTGACCTATTCAGTGATGAGCACATCAACAAACACAACACAGCTGTCAATTGTACGCTACAAGACTTTGTGGTTTGTGAACGCGTAATCCAACATTAAAACACTAAAGTCCAACACTAAAACATTTCCTGATGTAACCCAAGACTCTCAGACAAACACTATCGGTTCCTCCAGATAAACACCGATGGGGAGGTGGACCACGGACGAGACTATTATTGTTTCATAACGCTGGGGGAGTCCAGATCAGGCCAGGAGATAAAAGGAGTGTTTGGGTGAATGGAGTAATGAGAGAGAACAGGAAAACACAGATGACCTGACAAACACAGCTGAGTTTCAACATCGGGTCACTCGAGGGCGACGGCAGGTGTGCTATAACCTACAGTACACATATAGGGTGCGTAACAGCTTCATGTACAGACTCTAGACGTCAACACTGTTCTCCAGTCTGCTTATTTTTGCAATGCATTTGGTGTATATGAACACATTACTGCTCATTCCACAACAACAGAGAAGAACATTGAGCTCAGTGGAGCACATTACATGACGTGTCTAACAGTCCAGTTTACAGCTACGGTCTGCCAAACACATCATACTCCACCAGACCCCGAGATGAGAATAATGAATTCAAACTGTGATGTTGCTCGGTCAAATATTGAAGAAGTTAATCACACCAGCGCCGAGAGATGTTACCAGAACGTGTGTTGAGTTCATAGACTGAGCGTTTGAGGGTCAAGAGAAGATTTCCGGAAGAATTTGCTCGAGTAGGAAAAGAGGCAGAGAGGTCCTCTCATATCTCCTGGAGTCAGACTCGGGGGCCGAGAGCGCTGCCGTCTCCTCGGGGGCAGGAGGAAGCCCGGTGACGTGGAACTTTGAGGACCTCTCGTACGGGTGATTGAACAGAGAGGAACACAAGAGACAGAACGTTCTGAGGACGCCGCTGACATCCCGACAAAAACAGGAATGTCCACTTTCAGTTCTGTGACTTCATCCACTACCATAGTAGGAAAAAAATATAGCATCTTTCTTGTTCTGTTGAACACAAGTGAGATATTTTGAAGAATTAAGGAACACAAACTGTTATGCGGCACCTTTGACTACTATTGAATTTTTCAATATGATGTCACAGAATTGAAACTGGCTAACATTCTTCCAAATATCTTTCTCTGTGTTCATTTATACAGGTGTGAGATGACATGAGGCTGAGTGAATGATGACAGCTACAGCAGCTTCAGATCATCATCTAACAACTCAAATCTACAGTGTTGACTCTATCACAACACAACAAACAGATTCCTCTGCAACAACGACACAAGACACAAACCAGCATCTCTGATACATGACTTCTGCTTTTCATTAATAAAGTAAATTCAGTCAATAATGTAGATCTAAAAAGGTTATTTCAGTGTATGTTTGTACATCTCAATTGCTCTAAATGAACTTCATTCAACCCCATCAGCCGATAATTCACATACTCAACAAAAATACAACCCACAATACAAGATAATGTGTTAAAAAATGTAGGATTATAATTTATAAAACATTAGATTAAGGAGACATATGGCAGAAAATACATCCGATAGTAAATCTACTGTGTTCATTCAGCAGATCCTTCTGGAAACTCTCTCGCCAGAGTCTTCAACAAACAGAAGTGATGTCCTCATGACAAACCTTCCTATGCATAACAGGGATCAGGTGAGAGGAAGAGAGCATCTCTGACCAATGACCTCCACTTTACTTAATGAAAGGACTGTAGAAAGCCTCACAGATGAATGCAGTTTGCTCAAGAGGCGTTTCCTTAATCAAGTGGTTTTAGAAGAAGGTCAAAACAATAATGAGACATCAGGAAATATTCTAATGACTTCAAGTCAAGAACAGGAAGAGACATTTTTAGCATACGTGCAGAAAGACAAATCGACTGGAAAACATCTTTCTTAATCAGTAACTTTGTCCTGTTTTCCGATAAAATTTTGTTAGAATTCAAGAATTCTCTTATATATATTTGAAGATATGTCGGGGCAATATGTGTCAGAAGTGTTTTACAGCACAAAAGAGCTTCAGGAGCTTATGAGCAGAGGTCAATACGTTTGGGCTCACGAGAATATGGATCAGTCACACCGGTTAACATCCAACATAAAACCAGATTGTAAGAGACGACTGTGTGTTAGGAATATAGACTGAGAATGAAACCTGATTTACAAGCATGAGAAGGACAGGCAAACCAGCAGGTGATGTTAGAAAGCCTGTGTCAGTGATGAACAGATGAACAGATAGATCCCTCTCGCTCGTAATGAACAGACAAACAAAGTTCCCTACAGTATCTCTCCCTCTCTTTCTTCTCGACACGCATGCTTAACCTTGTACCGCGAGGTGGACAACACTGTTTGCATATTAATGCATGAAGATATGAGAGGAGAGAGTGAGAGAGAGAGAGAGAGAGAGAGAGAGAGAGAGAGAGAGAGAGAGAGAGAGAGAGCAAGAGAGAGAGAGTAGAGAGGAGAGGGAGAGAGAGAGAGAGAGAGAGAGAGAGAGATAGAGAGAGAGAGAGAGAGAGAGAGAGAGAGAGAGAGAGAGAGAGAGAGAGAGCAAGAGAGAGAGAGAGAGAAAGCGCGCGAGAGAGAGACAGAGAGAGAGAGAGAGAGAGAGAGAGAGAGAGAGAGAGAGAGAGAGAGAGAGAGAGAGAGAGAGAGAGTAGAGAGGAGAGGGAGAGAGAGAGAGACAGAGAGAGAATGAGGGACTTTTTCTTCAGTTGATTCAATGCAGCATCGGAGGAAAAACCTACGACATCATCAAATCAATGTACACCAATAACACATTTGCAGTTAAAATTGGCAACAAGCACACAGACTTTCTCTCCCAGAGTCGTGGAGTGAGACAGGGCTGTAGTCTAAGTCCTACACTATTTAACATTTACATGAATGAATTAGCTGGAGCTCTAGAACAGTCACCAGCACCCGGTCCGACTTTACAAGACACCGGAGTGAAATGCCTCCTGTTTGCAGACGATCTGGTGCTGCTGTCACCCACAAAAGAGGGTCTACAGCAACATCTGGATACCCTGCACACTTTCTGCCAAACATGGGCCCTATCGGTTAACCTTAAGAAGACTCGAGTCATGATATTCCAAAAAAAGCCCAGTAGCCAAAACCAACATCACCGTTTCAAACTAAACAACGTGTCCCTAGAACACACCAAGAACTACACATATCTTGGTATAAACATTAGTAACACCGGAAACTTAAACAAGGCTGTGAATGACCTGAGAGACAAGGCACGAAGAGCCTTTTACGCAATCAAAAAGAATATCAAAATTGACATCCCAACCGTAATCTGGCTGAAAATAATACAATCAATTATAGAACCAATCGCGCTGTATGGAAGTGAGGTTTGGGGTCCTCTCGCCAACCAAGAGTTCAGCAGATGGGACAAACACCCAATAGAGATTCTGCAAACAGAAATGTGTAAAAACATTCTACGGGTACAGAGAAAAACTCCAAACAACGCCTGCAGAGCAGAATTAGGACTGTATCCTCTAATCATTAAAATACAAAAAAGAGCTTTAAAATTCTACACACACCTTAAAAACAGCGACACAGACACACTCCATCACAAAGCCTTAAGACATCAAGAGCTGAGCCCAGAGAGAAACCCCTTCATCCAACTGATCTCACAAATACCCCAACAACCCCAAACATGCCCAAGTCAACCCCAAACCCCAGCCAGACTAAAGCAAATGATCAAAACACAAAAAGAGAAATATCTCAAACACTGGACAGAAGCAACAGCTCAGCAAAGTAAACTGGAATGTTATCTGTCACTAAAGAGAGAATATAAAGTGTCAGAATACCTCACAAGCGTATCAGACCCTAAACTAAGAAAAGTGTTGAGCATGTACAGACTCAGTGATCACCAGCTCACTGTAGAGACGGGCAGACACAGACACACATGGACACCGAGAGAAGAGCGACTGTGTCCACACTGCACACACAATCAAGTGGAAACAGAGCTGCACTTTCTCCTCTCCTGTCCCAACTACACACACATCAGAGAAACATTCTTCCCCCAGTTTACAAACTTACACAAAGACTTTGAGCAGTTTCAACAAAAGGACAAGATCTCATACATACTGGGAGAAAAGTCAAGAAGCTCAAACCTGCTGCAAGATATGTCAAGTCCTGCCACGACCAAAGAACAAGCAGCACAACACAACACAACACTGACAGGACAACACACACAAACTGACACTATCACCCTCATTGAGAACTTTAATTAAAACTCTTTTTCTGTTTATATTGAGATGTATATATATATATTTTTACTTATAGACTTTTAATTTTAATCTATTTTATTTTTTGTCTTAATCTGTATTTCTGCATGTTTATATTTAATCTTGTGCTTTGGCAATGTAAATTTTCTTTTATCATGCTAATAAAGCTCCTTTGAATCTTGAATCTTGAGAGAGAGAGAGAGAGAGAGAGAGAGAGGAGTGTGTGAGAGAGAGAGAGAGAGTGAGAGAGAGAGAGAGAGAGAGAGAGAGTGAGAGAGAGAGAGAGAGAGAGAGAGAGAGAGAGAGAGAGAGAGAGAGAGAGAGAGAGAGAGAGAGAGGAGAGAGAGAGAGACAGAGAGAGAGAGAGAGAGAGAGAGAGAGAGAGAGAGAGAGAGCAGCTCACTGCTTTATAGAATGTGTCCTGATGATGTCAGATTGACACAAGGTTTGTAAGTGTTTTCATTCAAAGGAACTAAGAGTGTAACACAAGACTAATGGCACTGAGACATCTGCTTTGAGTTCTTCCTCACATCATATGAACTATCCTCCGTGACAGTTAACCACTTCTCCACTGTTCCTTCATGAGGAGAGATGAAAGGTCCCGCCGCTACAACACTTTACAGTCAATCTCAAACAAATCAGGTGTTAAACACAAGCGAATGATTCTCCTCTTATCAGATAAAACACTGTGTCACAAAGCAAAACATTTATCAGATTGTGTCAATCAATGAATGATCCCGGAGACATCTAAGTAAGAGATAATGTACAGGTAGCCGTTGTTATCACAGAAATAATCCACGACAGTGTGATCAGGGTGTTTTAACAACTAGATTCACTGACGAGAAATTAGTTAGGAATAATAGTGAAAGTGAAAAGTGAAAGTGACCTGTTTTTGTCAGATATGGTGACCCATATCCGAAATTTATCTCTGCTTTTAACCCATCCAGAGAGTAGTGAACACACGCACAGCAAGTGGTGAACACACATACACCCAGAGCAGTGGGCAGCTATCGCTGCAGCGCCCGGGGAGCAAGTAGGGGTTAGGTGCCTTGCTCAAGGACACCTCAATCGTTACCCGCTGGACGTGAGGATCGAACCGGCAACCTTCTGGTCATGAGTCCAACCCTCTAACCATTAGGCCACGACTGCGCCTTATTTTATTTTTCAGATTTCAATCCAATCTAACCCTTTTATGTGACCGATTTATAGATGTTATGACCAGTCTTGAAAAAAAAAACTAACTTGCATTTCATGCAAATGCCCCCAGGATCTTAAGAGGAGCGTCTTGTGTCACACAGAAGGGGATTATTTCACGATAACAGCCGGCTGCTTGTACATTATCCCGCTTATAACACGCCTACTTACCACATGAGAACAAACTAGACATGAAATATGACTTTGAAATATTTTATTAGCAAATATTTTCGAATGCAGACCTTCCGTGAGGAAACGTCATTTAGATCCGGTTTTAAAGTAAGAAACGTTCAAATGTCACGAACGGGCAAATTGGTTTAATCATTTGAAAAATATGATGTCATATATGTTATTAAAAGACAGATTTATAATTAATTTGTCAAAAAAAACAGTCAAAATGATTTGCTGCATCCGGGTTAAGCTCTTTTCACATGCAGTCAGAAATGTTTGTATGCGTTTTTTCGTATTTGCTGCTGGTTTGTACGATGTCTCTGAATTGTCAAAACGCCTCTGAAAATGCTGACTATGAATGTGAAAAATGCAGAAAATCGAACGCAGTCTGATTTTATTTTTGACGGATGCAAATATCGGAGGCAGTGTGTAAATTTGATTGACACAAGTGAGGTCGTAATTATTTTTTAACATGCAAAAATTTCTGATGCAAATTTCAGAATCAATGTGCAATGGCCTTTAGTGTGTGTTATTAGTTTTGAGCGGTTGTTATCTATGAATAACGAACCTGCAAATGTCACAACTGGCCAATCAGAACCAACCATTTCAACCAGCCGTGTAATAAACATCAACATGATCTT
The DNA here is from genome assembly GCA_029783895.1 of Triplophysa bombifrons. Taxonomy (NCBI): domain Eukaryota; kingdom Metazoa; phylum Chordata; class Actinopteri; order Cypriniformes; family Nemacheilidae; genus Triplophysa; species Triplophysa bombifrons. Next base: position 114,933 of record JAPMJR010000040.1, on the reverse strand, counting down.
CGTATTATAGATAAAGGTTTATGAAGCCCACAGCAAATAAATTCACACACTAATAGTGACCGTTAAAAACATGTTTCACTCAAGTGTTACAGAAGGAGGCGTGTAAACATGTTGATGCTCATCTGGGAAACACGGGTTTTAGTCCAGATCAATATATGCATCTGTCACCTTTCATGACGTGCTTTTTATTCAACACCGTGTTTGTAAATAATACAGAAAAGAGTGGAAACGCAAACAAACAAGCAGACAATTAACGTACATTGTTAAGCGGAGGTGAAGATTGGGTTGTGTGGTTCCCTGCAGCTTTTAAAGGAAAAAAGGACAAAACCAGCAACAGCAGGATTATTCCTTCAGAAAGAGAGGCTACAAGAACAATTTAATAACCAGCAAAACTGCTTTCTCCAGTTAAAACCTAAAGCTGGAGAGTTTAAACCACAAGTCCACACATGTTTTTTAAGACTCCGCTCTGAATGAAACTACAATAATCACTAATTACTTCAAGACACAAGATGACTGCAGGAGAACAGCAGACACTGTGTGGTCCAAACATGTTAAAGCACCAACAGATAACAAAAGAACTCAAAATGACTACAGAAAACCATCTGACCGACACCTTGATATTAAAGTTTAGCAGACAAACCCGTGCCACATACACGGCACACTAAAATACATTTCAATATAACATTTATATATACAACTAAATATGTACATGCTGGAGGAGTTCTTTACGTCACTTATCAATGAAGCTTTAATGTCAAAACAGTTGAAGGTGAAGTGAACATTCTTCCCCTTATACACTCACAGACTAAATACATGTTTTCTGTCAGCTGGGGTTGTATGTGAGCTAAAAATACAAAATGTATATATAGAGAAAAATCTAAAAATGATATAATACAGCCAAGTGTAATCCTCTGGCTGTCGTGTAGTCATTTGCGTTACTGAGAGTCGCGCGCATGCAAAATTGTTACATAATTGTGATTAAAATAAGTATGGTATGTATTGCTAGGAAAAGAATGCGCGTGACGAGCAGGAGAGCATTGTTTGCGTGCACGCGCATCAGAACTTTAAACGTCGGAATGTCAATATTTTCTCCCGCAAAGTGACACATTTGAACTGTTCATGTGGTGACGTCAGTCACACAGCGCGCGAGCGAACTGAACAGCGCTAGAAATAAAGTTATTTTTTCTTCCTCAGTTCACTTGAATGCTTTTGAAATCTGCACTTTTCTATACAACAAAACTCTGTACGTACCTTTATCCGACACAAAACCAAACGACGTGCTATAATCCTTGAAACGCATTCCAAGTTTGCTTTACCTGCGTCAGCTTTACGCAGAAATAAGACAGAATATTGTTTCCTTACTGATACAAACACATTAAATCTGAGAGTCCAGTGTAAAGGTTAATCTCCCCGAGACATCTCTTAACTTTGCGCCCGCAACGCACGGACAGAAGCGTCGCGTGCCGCGTCAAGTAGACGCAATAAACAGTAACAGCAGCGCGTGACTGATAACTGACAGCAACTTTCTCATGTGAACTACACGCGCAGTTAAAGACAAACAGCAGAATCCGCAGAAGAGAGTTCGTGTCATGTCCTGCTGCTCTTGTCGTCATTACAGACATGAATGAATAAAACTTACTTTTCTCTCGCCTGGCTGTCGGACGGCACGTTGTTACTCTTGCCTTTGGCGTACATGCTTGCAGAGAGCTGCGATTGTCACGCACCTGTCAACCCATCACAGCCTCCCCGGACACAACCCCGTCACCATGGCGACTGCGGGAGCGGGTCCTCTCATTGGACCGGGCGCGAGGAAGGAACGCCCATTTTGTTGGGTAACTACCGTGAGTGACAGATACACGGCCCCGCCCCAACAGAAACACAACCTCTTTCTTATCGCCACGGCACTGTCTGCGGAACACACGCGCGCGCTCGAGGGGAATTGAAACCGCACTGAGAGGGATTTTAAACAACTGGCTGTTCCTCTCACAAGCACTCACACCCTCTACTGTCACTGGCCAAATTTAAAGCGATATGGCGAAATGTAAGCTCTTTCTTCAGCTCTTATTTCACCTTCCAGTCTTCTCAATTATTTCTGTAGCGCCTTTCACAGTGTTGCGTGACTGCGCAGTAAACACGTGACAGCAGTAGAGACACGTCAGTGTGATAATTATATGCATTCCAATTTACACAAGTAAACCATAAGAAAGAGAAATTTGTCTAATGGATATTAGCAAAGTATGTGTCTTAAAGGGATAGTTCAGCCCAAACATTTACATTTAGTCATTTAGCAGACGCTTTTATCCAAAGTGACTTACATGTTGGGTAGGCAATGGAAGCAATTGGGACAGCATAAGTACAACAAAAGCATAAGTGCAATCAAAAAAAGAGGATTGGGTCTCATATAACCTAACACAGTATACAGAACCATTCATTCATTCATTTTTTTTTTTTTTAAAGAGTAGAGAAGAAAATAGAGTCAGAACAGATCAGTCAGATGTTGACGGTAGAGATGCGTTTTCAGACGTTTCTTAAAGATGGCTACAGAATCTACAGATCTTGTAGCAGCAGGTAGATCATTCCACACAGGTGGAACAGATCCGGAGAAGGTGCGCGAGAGAGATTTTTTACCTTTTTGGGATTGTACCACAAGACGCCGTTCGTTTGCAGAGCGTAGGGATCTGGCGGGTACATATGTCTGGAGTAGCGAGTGAAGATAAGGAGTGAAAAAAGCATTTTGTGCCTGTCTGTTACAACGTTTAGGTGCTAAAGTTATTTAGACATGACAGGCCGATGTGATGTCGAGAAATGACCCCTGCGTAATTATGACTCCACTATTCCTCACTAACATTAGATGTGGAGCTAGGATAGATGAGGGAGTCCGTAATCTGACAGGTAGTCAAAATTCTGTACAACATGTCACCACACTCACCAGACCACCGTTATTAGTACATTTTGACTCACCTTGCATTACAATTTGTCACAGTGATTCTTTAATGCCTGATTAATTCTCCTGCATTCAACCCCTAGATGATAAAAACTGACCGATGTTTCTTGTGATCTAATGTACACATGTATGTGACATCACTTCACCTGTGACTGCTCATAATGTTTCTGCTGATATCAACAGTGATGGAAAGAAAGTCCATCATGATTGTCTATTTAATTGTATTAGACAGGAACCTTGTGATCATTTATTTCATGGTTAATCCTAAAGAGTCAAAGTGTAATTAGTTAAATTGACTCCAATAAGATATTTGCAGAAATGTATTGACTGTAAAATAATAGAACCTGTAAAACGGCGGATGAGAACTCGCCTCAACCAATCAGAATGAAGGATCAGAACTGAACGTTATATTACTTTATATCACAAACTCTTAATCTTGTACACACAGATTGTTAACAGAGACTTGACTGCCATTATGATTTTCTCATGAAACAAATGTATTAATTGAACCGCATGATTCAAGCGTGTTAAGATAGTGTGCATAAGTTGACTGAACACATGTGTGTGATGTTGTGACCCTCGGAGACCTTTAAAGGATTTATTTTACTCTTCAACTTTTGATGTGCTGGTTATACGAGCACACCGCCTGATATCAACACAAAAGACGCTAAAAAACGCATCACACAATATAACTTCAGATATTACTGTGAGTGTGTTTTAGTTTTGCTTCTAACCCCAACACTTCTCTCATCAGTTGTGTGTGTGTGTGTGTGTGTGTGTGTTTGAGCTGCTCTCTGTCCTCTAATGTCTGCGCCGTTTCCAGATCGGGCGGCTTGAAACCGTCTGCGCTGAAAAACATTGGCTGTTCCGTTCACCCCCTCCGACCGAAGGATCCCGGAAGTAGCCGAGTGAACGATGACGGTAAGACAGAGATATAGAGAGCGCTGGCAACGCAGTGTGTTTGTGTGTCTGTGTGTGTGTTTGTGTGTCTGTTTGTGTGACTGACAGGTCCGAGTCACGACTGGAACAATGTAACAGACGTTTAGAAACAAAGTAACACATTGACGTCCTGTTTCCACAGTGACGTTACTGTCTGTCAGGTTGAAAACAGAAGCTCGTGAGTGCTGCAGGACACGCGTGGTGTTCATGTCTACACTACACACACTTGTATTCGATCTTGACTGTAAAATAAACGCAATGTAGACTTTGTAAGGTTCTCAGAGAGAAGCAGATCAGCAGTTGAATGTTCCCTGAATATATTTTCACTACACAAAAGTGTCAGAAGGTCAGAATGTCATGAAAATAACAGTTTTATGGATCTGATGCGAGAAAGTTCTTCAGGTTGCTCGTGCTTTGGAAACGTTTGATGTGTGTTAAGCAAAACGAAAGCATGAAGTGAATGGACTGGTTTGTAGATGTACTGTAGCACTCAATCTTTCATTTTCAACTTTGTAGGAAGGTGTGTGGAGGCATGCGAACATTTCTGTGTTTGCTCCACCCTTTAAAGTAAAAGAATGGAAGAGAATAGAATCTTTATTGCTACATGAGATACTTTCATGGGACTGAATAAAGCTTACCCTTCATATCTAGGATGTCATATTTAATCAAAGCTACCAGGATGACTTTGATTCTTGCAGAGAACACAAAAGAAGATATTTTGAAGAATGTTGTTAACCGAATGGTGCCTTGTACCCATTCACTTCTATTGCGCACAAAACAAGTGAATGGATGCTGTCACTGTTTGGTTAACGACATTCTTCAAAATATCTTCTTTCGTGTTCTGCGGAAGAAAGTCAATGTAGACAGAATTTCATTTTGGATTGAGTTATCTCTTTTATATAGAATATTGTGTGTGTAGACATGACATGGATGGGATGAAACGGTTCGATCGTCTATAGTTGAAAGATGATATTTTCCTTTACAGGATCCTAAAGAAAGGGCTCAGTCCGGAAAGAGGCACATGGAGCTCGGCCGTTTCTTCTACGGGACTTCTGTTGTGCTCCTGGAACCTAAAGTTAGGTGCTGATGATGTCGGTGTGCTGTTTGGACATGAAATGTTGACATTACATCATACTGACATTCTTTTAAATATTCACAGATGGCGGTGAGAGACACTCATCATCATGTTATCTAGACGAAAGGACCTTCAGACATTGCTGCCAGCTCTTTCTCCAACATTCAGTGACATCCAGGGACGGTTGGAGCTGGAGGAGATCAAGGTGAAGTGAAACACGCAGTCCATGATTCTGTGAAGTTCAATGAAGTTCAAACAAACACAACAAAAGACATGAGAATGCTTCTCACAGAAACATGAAACCGCTTTTTTAAGGATCATGATTTTATTTGAATGGTGGCAATTATGGAGAAAAATTACTCTGCTATTTATTTGTAATTTCTAATATTTCCCCATTATTAGTTATTAGGTATTGATGACTGTAATCAGCATAGATCAGTACACAATACTTGGAGTGTGTTTCAGGGTGCTGATGAAGGCTTCATGAGGAAGACTGTCCTCATCCCCGTCAGATCAGACACCTCACACCATCAGATGTGTGTTCAGTGCAGACAGAAAACACAGAGTCTCTGACAGAAGAACTTCAGGTGAGTTGTGAACTCATCTCAGAGCAGTATGTCAGTGTGGTCTCTCTTGAATGTGACCGGTGAGCAACAACCAGAACAGTGTTTTGCTACTGAACTCATCTGGTTCAGTTCATCTATAAACTCAGTGTTTCCCCTCATACTGAATCAATTACCTGAAGGAAACACTTTGACTAAATCCTTCACTTTACAAACATCCTGAGGTAAGTTCTGGAAAAACTGGCTAATATTGGCGTTTACTTTTATGTGACTGGTAAGATGTTTGTGCACTTTTGTCCATCGGGTTATTTCGCTCGACATACATCATTAGTTGTGCAAGAAACAGTGATTTTAAATCCTGACTATGACTGATTGTTTGTTGTTTAGATGTAGTTGTATCGGCATCTCACGTTTAGATTTGTGTGTAGTGTTCAGTTATCTGTAGAATGAGGATCTGTGTGTTTTGTCCTCTGCACTCTCAGCTCTTTTCATTAGAAGCCCTTCGGCTGATTGCAAATGACTTCACTCCACACACATTTACATTCAGCTCACACACCGCTAGAGAAGACTCACACCTCCTCCTGTGTTTTATATCATTTTTAATATTGTAGCAGTTATGTGAGAATAGGACATCTCACCAACAATTCAAGATGAGAAAACGCATGTTTAAAGGAGTAGTTCACTTAAAAAATGTCATGATAATTCACTCACATGTCACACAAGCCGTCCGTTTGTTTATTTCTTCTGTGGAAAAACAAACTGAGGCTTTTGAGGAAAGATTTCTGATTCTTCTCCATATAATGCACTTCAACGGGGTCCTGTTGGTCCAAATTTCAGTTTAATCGCAGCTTCAACAGCTCGACACGACACCAGCCCATGAATACGTGTGTTGTCTAGACAAACCATCGGTCATTTTCCAAGAAAACTAAACAATTATAAACTTTTGAAACATTAATATATGGCCTTCCAGGATGCATGTCCACGTCTGTATTACACAATCACGTTGGAAAGGTCACACATGACGCAGATCCCTGAAACACACATGAACTGAGCGTTTTAAACAATAATCCTGCACAAAGACATGAAAGGTGTCATTCAACGTCCAGAACTTCTGAACACTCTTCTTTTTTCACACTCGTAAACACAGGGGGGAACTTCTACTTATGTCAGCAAACATGATAACAGAGTACGTGAAGTCGTGGACATGGGAGGACCTCCGAGGCACAGCAAGCTGTGTATTTAAGCTTCAAAAGTATATTGTCTTTTTTCTTGTAAAAAGACCAATGGTTTGTCTAGACAACACTCTTATTCGTGGGCTGGTGTCGTGTCGAGCCTTTTGAAGCTGGGATGAAACTGAAGTTTGGACCAACAGCCCCCGTTGAGGTGCATCATATGGAGAAGAACCAGAAAGCTTTCCTTAAAAGACTCAGTTTGCTCTCTACAGAAGAATTAAACACACAGACGACTTCTATGACATGTGGCTGAAAGAATTATAATTTATTTTTAATGTTAAGTGAACTATTCCTTTGAACGGTTTCTTTGGACATGACATGAAATAAAGTTTTGTTGTTGTTGACATTTATTTATAAGTCAATATATGTGACCCTGGACAACAAAACCAGTCTTACATTTTAGAATGTGAATCTGAAAGCTGAATAAATAATATTTCTATTGATGTATGAGTTGTTAGAATATGACTATATCTGACTGAGATACAACCGTTTAAAACTCAGGAATCTGAGAGTGCAAAAAAATCAAAATATTGAGAAAATCGCTTTTGAAGTTGTGAATCAGAGGCACTGGGACAGGACATCCACTCACAAAAATAAAGTTTATATATTTAAGGTAGGAAATCTACAAAATATCTTCATGGAACATGATCTTTACTTCATATCCAAACGATTTGGGCATAAAACATAAATTGATCATTTTGACCTATACAATGTATTTTTGTCTTTTACTGAAAATGCTACTTAGACGGGTTTTGTCATCCATGGTCACATTTCATCAGTTTTACAAGAGCTGTTGTAAAGTCATGGTTTCAAATAAATAAATAAACAACATAAGAAATTAACCAATGTTTTACTATAGTAACCAGAGTTTAACTATGTAAACAAATGGTGATCAATCTGCCACAGAAAACAAGGTTCCTTTTTTGTGAGGCAAGAACCTGATGTGCGCTAGATGTGTCCGGTCTTCAAAAATATAATTTCAGATCAAACAAAATGTTTTCATGACTATCATGGTCTACAGTAACCTAGTCTAACATCATTCACTCCTGAATCTTCTGAAATGTGGATTTGTGTGACAGTGCACATTTATAAAACTTGACCTTGCTGAAGACTGTTGGCAGTGAGCAGTAGCTTGGAAGCTAAAAGAAAGGCCCTTGTTTCCATTGTTCTGGCAAGAGGAATAAACGCTCTCCAAAAAGATCTTTGAAGATTAGGGACGTCAGGACGGCTTTTTTGTTTGTTGCATCCTGTTTTAAGTGGAATTCTTTTGGCCACGAGTACATGAGAGAATGCCTCACTCAACACAAATCTATCACAGTTATCCCATCCAGTGCCAGATCTGTGAATGTGAAGTCTTTGTGCACCTGAACATTGAAGCGCTCAGAGGTTCTCATGTGTGAAGACAGTCGTGTGATGATGAAACACAGTCAATCTAGTTTTTCATACAAACTTAAATACAGAATATGAAATGTCATTTGTTTTTGCTGTCTTTCAGACAGTATTTGAATCACTTGTATGTGAATGTGGATAATTCAGGTTAATGAGCGACATGTTAGTATTCAGGTGAGGAACATCTTCTCTCGTCTGGTATTGATCTTTGTTCTGACAGTGACAAACGGCCACATATCAAGTGTATGGTTAGAATCTCTTGAGATGATGCTATTTAAAGATCATGCTGCTGTGTTCCTCGACGTCCTCCACGTCTGTGAAGTCAAACAGCAGTCAGACCGTCTCTACACATGTGTGAGTGGGAATGAAAACAAACACCATCAGGTCGCTTCGGGCATGAGATACGATAATACACATTCTTTGAACTTGAGCTTTTAAACGGATGCCAGGTGAACTTCGGTCCAATGCACATGTGCTGAATATAGTCCGTCATAAACATGTTCCTGTCTCTAACATAACCCAAGGATGACATGAATAAGAGATGTTTTACCATTGAATGGTGGTAATGTTTGGAAAAATGTTTGGACTTCATTGATTACGTGACCCGACTCTTTCATTTGTGACATACATGGCTGAGGTGAAACACTAATGGTTTGTCTCTCAAGACTGCGCTCGAATGGAAAAGATTTAATCTCATGCTAGTCTGCTTTCATAGATCCACCACGTCTGGTGATCCAGACATTTAAATATTACATTCATCAATTATATAACATCAGTCAAGCTTTTTGTGTGGAAAAATATTGCAGTGTGTGTACAGTACAGGTGTAGAGATTTGATTTTACATGATATATTTATTTATCAGTCACTTTCATCCAAAGTGTTTTATGAGAGAGCATTTAACATTTAATTTAAGGAGTCAACAATAAGTTTACTTTACAAATCCACGTTCACATGGAGAACTAGAGTTTACAGGAAAATCTGAATGAATGACGGATGGATGGAGGAAGACTGAAAGCTAAAGACATTTTGTTCTCCACACGCTTTCAAATGAGACCCGCAGAGTTTCATCCATCATTCCTGAAGTTATGGTGGAAAGAATGAAGGCGGATGCTGAGAGTGTG
>JAPMJR010000040.1:80000-102500 GCA_029783895.1 Triplophysa bombifrons | reverse complement strand
ACATGCGAAATGGAGGACGAGGTGTAAAGAGAAAGATTCACATCTCTGCTATTAATCATATTCATTGTGTTTATTCATGTGATTTTACTAAGGTGGTCATTAGGTGGTACTTGGAACAACTCATTTTAGCAAAGGTGGTACTCGATTTGAAAAGTTGATCTATACTTTGGTTATTCTGCTTTTAAACCATGATGAACACTCACCCATAGGGGCGGACTGACCAGTAGGATATTCTGTGAAAGTACAGAACAGCCGTCCCATCAAAGGCCTACGGCCACAACCAGGGGTGGACTGGCGGACGTATTATAAACGCGGATGCACGCAACGCGAAGGCATTTGCAAGTAGGAAACGTATGCATGTAACTCAATGCACACTTTACATACAACCCCCACCCCCTCGACAGAATTGATGGAGGGCTGATGTGGGCAGAAAAATCCAGGGCCCAATTTGCTTCCCAGTCCGCCCCTGCTCACCTGTTCACGTCTCTTGTTCCGAGTATATCTGAAATACATTTTTCCGGTCAAGATTATATTGTGTGTTTAGTTGATTGATTGATTCTCTTTCATCATGCGTGTGTAAGTGTTGATGATGTTGTCTGTATTCAGCAGGCTGAATTATATTGTGACGTGGCTGAGTGTTGTTGGACCTGTGGTCGGTCTGGACGTTCCTCTCAGTTACATCACTGCCGTGTCTGCTCCAGACTGAAGATCCATCACCCTCTCTCTGTACACAGAACACATCAAACACAAATAATGTTTTTCTCTGCTCTTCTTTACATCTGTAGTGTGTTAAAATAGACAAACGAAGCCTTGAGTGTGTGCGTGCATGTGATATTAAACTGTAAATCGTGTGTGGTGTTTTTTGTGTGGTCGTATCTCGCTGTATTGTGTCAGGACACATCCTAAGATAATGTGAAGGTTTGAGCGGAGGCTGTCGTCTGTCTGATCAGAAGTTTTGAGAGAATGTGTTGGAACTCCTGAGTCAGCGTGTGTAAATGGGGCGAGTGTCTCTCTGGAGACTGGATCAGTGTTGGTAAGGAGGTCAGCTTCATACCCGGAGCGTCTCGTCTCGCTCTAATGGACAGACAGAAATGTTGGAGAGAGAGAGAGACAGAGTGATAGGGTTCTCTGCATCACAAACAGCCCTTCTTAAAGAAATAGTTCCCCTAAAATAAAACATTGTGTGTCAATGACCAAGAGCCGTAAAGCTGTCTAGAATGACACCAAAACACCATAAAACTACTACAGCTGTGTGTGTGTGTAAGGTACAGATGGAGCTACACAGATGAGTTATTTCACATGTGTCTGATTGATGTGCAGAGGTTGTTGTTGATCTTGTCAAATGTGACGTAGTGATTGTGCTTTAGACAGATCTCAATATGATGATGATCACTGTTAGATTGGAGAAAGGGAAATGTTCTCAGAAACAAACGCTCATTTATTTGACACTCTTGGCTGGAGGTGATGTTTGTGTGTGTGAGACACTGCTGACATCTGTTGGTCAGTGTGTGTGTGTGTGATGTGTGTGCTGGAACACAAGGGGGCGAGATTGACCACAGTTCTGTACAGCTCCTGACAGACACTTTTATTCAAAGTGTGTTTATGATATTCAGTTTATCAGTGCGTGTGTGTGCGCGTGCATGTTTGTGTGTGTGTCAGTGTCTGTGTGTGTGTCAGTGTCTGTGTGTGTGTCAGTGTCTGTGTGTGTGTCAGTGTCTGTGTGTGTGTGTGTCTGTGTCAGTGTTCGCATGTCTGTGCGTGTGTGTGCGCATGTGTGTGTCTGTGTGTGTGCGCGTGCATGTTTGTGTGTGTGTCAGTGTGTGTGTGCCAGTGTGTGTGCGCATGTCTGTGCGTGTGTGTGCACATGTGTGTGTCTGTGTGTGTGTATGTGTATGTGTGTGTGTGTGTGTGTGTGTGTGTGTGTGTGTGTGTGTGTGTGTGTGTGTGTGTGTGTGTGTGTGTGTGTGTGTGTGTGTTTCTGTGTGTGTGCGCATGTCTGTGCGTGCATGTGTGTCTGTGTGCGTGTGTGTGTTTCCTGGGCCTCAAACCCATAACCTTCACACAGATAACACAATGCTCAACCAAGTGTATCTTTTCTGTGCCTGAGGGAACCAAACTAAGAGACATTTATTAATAGAAATCTTTGTTAAACACATGATGTTCTGTCAGATGAGTGTTGCGTGTGAAACATTAGTTTAACATGTTTATAATGTGATGATGTACACCTGTGTGAAGTGAATATAATCATCTTAAGTGCTGATGCTTTAGTAACTGAGATGTTCGTTTGAGAGGATCTCTTACATCGTTTTCTAATCACATGTCAGATTTGTTGAAAGTGAGTAAATGTTGTCAGGAGTGATGTAGTGTGTGTGCTTTCATGATCCTGCTTTGAGACGATGTTGTTGTGTGTTTATATGTTGTTTAAAGATCCTGCTATCATGATCTGTTATCATCATGTATTGAAGATGAATGAATGAGTATAGTCCTGTAGTTCAGGTTTTACAGTAATATTGGATATGTTCCCAGATTCATTTTTTCCCAGACAGGGAATATCAATTCCTCGCCAAATAATCCAGCATGATGATAAAACCAAACCAAATCTGTTTTGATAAGCAGACGTCTCAAATCTCTCCCACATGAGAAGAGGGTCAGTTGTCGAGCTCTACTGTGAGAGAAAAAGGTGTTTGTTGGTTATCAGCCAGCGAGCATTTGTGTGTTTGTGTTGATTGTTGCTTCCAAAAAACCTTTGGCTTGTGTTTTTTAAGTCTCTGTAGAGTTTATTTATGATGAAATAAAACCTTGATTGAGTTTTTATAGAGGCTGTACACGTTCCTCAATGCCTACAGCATCAGTCTAGACGCATTAACAGCTCAGATCAATTCACACTTACATCAAACTATTATATGAAATCAACATGTGTGTGTGTGTGTGTGTGAGATAAAAACATCATTAATCTCAATGATGCCAACCTTTAATAAACAAACATTAATATAAAAATCAACTGAAACGCATGCTTGTTTAATGTGGAGCTTGTGTTGAGTTTGAGATGATGTGTGATGTTGATGTACAAGTGTCTGAACACAAACTGTAGAAGATGATGTGGCATCTTAAAGCAGCTGTTCTCAAGGTCTTGTGTGTGCTGGATGGATGAGGTCACACAGGTGTGTGTGGGTGTGGTTGGGAGCAAGTGTGTGTGTGTGTGGGTGCTTGGGAGCGAGTGTGTTAGAGTGTGTGTGTATGTGTTTGTGTGTGTACATGCTTGGTAGTGTGTGTCTGTGTGTGTGTGTACGTGTTTCTTTGTGTGCACGCTTGGGAGCGAGTGTGTGTCTGTGTGTGTGTACGTGTTTCTTTGTGTGCACGCTTGGGAGCGAGTGTGTGTCTGTGTGTACGTGTGTGTGTGTACGTGTTTCTTTGTGTGCACGCTTGGGAGCGAGTGTGTGTCTGTGTGTGTGTGTACGTGTTTCTTTGTGTGCGCGCTTGGGAGCGAGTGTGTTAGAGTGTGTGTGTATGTGTTTGTGTGTGTACATGCTTGGTAGTGTGTGTCTGTGTGTGTGTGTACGTGTTTCTTTGTGTGCACGCTTGGGAGCGAGTGTGTGTCTGTGTGTGTGTACGTGTTTCTTTGTGTGCACGCTTGGGAGCGAGTGTGTGTCTGTGTGTACGTGTGTGTGTGTACGTGTTTCTTTGTGTGCACGCTTGGGAGCGAGTGTGTGTCTGTGTGTGTGTGTACGTGTTTCTTTGTGTGCGCGCTTGGGAGCGAGTGTGTGTCTGTGTGTGTGTGTGTACGTGTTTCTTTGTGTGCACGCTTGGGAGCGAGTGTGTGTCTGTGTCTGTGTGTACGTGTTTCTTTGTGTGCGCGCTTGGGAGCGAGTGTGTGTCTGTGTGTGTGTGTACGTGTTTCTTTGTGTGCACGCTTGGGAGCGAGTGTGTGTCTGTGTGTGTGTGTACGTGTTTCTTTGTGTGCACGCTTGGGAGCGAGTGTGTGTCTGTGTCTGTGTGTACGTGTTTCTTTGTGTGCACGCTTGGGAGCGAATGTGTGTGCGTGGATGGGTGCACGTGTGTGCACACTTGTGAGCAAATGAGTGATAGTGTGTGTGTGTGTGTTTGTGTGTGTGTGTTTGCTTGAGTGTATGACTGTGTACATGTGTCTGTGTGTGTGGGTTCATTTGTATGTCTCATCTGAACAGTCTCTCTGTTGATTTAACTCACAGATAAGAAAAACACAGTTCGGTAGAGATAAGAAGAATAATTTAATTATTTTTTAAGGTTAATAGCAGAAATTTGTACCAGTTGTATTTTACAGCATCTGATAACAGTTTGTGTTCTATGTTGATGAAGAGGCCGTGTTGAGGGCGTGTTGTATGAACTGAAGGCCTCTGTGCTGTAGAGACCAGTGGAGTTCAGAGATATAGACTCATAGATGACACGACCTGAACAGTGTTCTGTTGTCCTCACACCATAAACAAACAGTCCAGTGTGTGACCTTCACTCTCTCGTAAGATTTTACAGCCGCATTTCTGCACATCTGACTTTTTCAAATCTCACATTCAGAGAAACATTTTGAATTGAGTCAGTTTGGTCTCATAGGAGAAGAAGAAACGTGTTTGACGTGACAGAACATGCAGGTCACCCAGTTAATGTTTCCTCGTGAGTCTCTCGTCCGGCTCTCTGCACATGTGTTTGTCTTTAGACTCTCAGCTTCAGACCTGCTGATGGACGTGACATGCACAACAGAAGATGAGCGAAACTATCACATGACCTGAGATGTCAGAGCAGAATTATTCTGCCATTGTTTGTGAATGTAGAGAGAGTTTGAGGTTTATTCTTCAGTAATGACCTCATGCTGTGTCTCGTGTGAGGGAAACTGACCCCTCACGTCCGGTCCTGTTAACATCAAGACTTTTATAAAAGTGCCCTGGAAGAAAACCCAACACACACCTGCAGACACCACTGAAGACACCATGCTCTTCACACATCATCATGTCATGATGAGACATGTTTGAGTTGATATCGAGATCTTCCATCATATTGACTTTTGATTGACAGACAAGACGAATCTGAGCTCAGTTTGACACATTAATGACATCTCTACTCAAACTCTACTGACTCTTGTTCTCAAGAGAAATATCTGAGACACGCATGAGACGTACACAAAAGTTTGCATTTGCTCTCCTTATAATCTCATTGATGTGATAATAAAGAGATCTGATGTGTGATTTATTGAACATTGATGTATTTGTCAGTGGATGGATGTTGTGAGTTCACCGCTGGAGAAATGTAAGCATGTTGATGTCTTTCATTGCTGTGATTATATTTCATGTATGTTTCTCTGTCGACAGCTGACTCAAATCTAAAGTTCACGTGTTGAAATATGTGCAGAATTACATTGTAGCAGCGTGAATGACTCTCACTTTCAGCTGCTTTTCATTTGGAGGATGGATGTGCCACTTATTTGTGTGAAATATAAGATGGCAGTAGTTAAGGTTTGCTCCCAGAAACCCCTCCTGTGTTTAAGTGATGTTCAGGGATGAGTGTGACTCTTACAGGCGTGTGTGCGGTCATGTGTGCGTCATGACTCTGCTGTAGAGAAGATACGTTTACACTTCTGTCGTCTTTGACAGTTCAGATCTTTTGCAACTGCATAGCAACATGATGAAGAGCACTCACAACACCTTAGCAACCGCAGTCTGGATACCAACCACAAAACTCATCAAACTTTTGTTAGATTCTACTTGATGTTATCTCTCCTGAAATCACAGACTGTCAGAGTGTACGTACAACGTTTTAGTTGCATTATATATATTGAGAAAACTCTCTGTCACAGCATCAATGTGGTTGCCGGGCAGGTTGCTATGCAGTTGCTAAGAAGATGTGCTTGCTCACTGGCGAAGAGACACACTCTCTCCAGTCTCTGGGATGTTGTGATTTCTAGATACAGAACGCATCTCTCCTCAACCGTCCATACAAACACAACTTTATTCAAGTGTTCTGTTAGCATACTGCTCATAAAGTTAAATGAGAAAGTGTAAACTCTACTTTTTAAATAGGCCCTACTTCTCAGAAAATGTAACTGTAAAGTAGACTTAAAAGTACACTTTATAAATTTAAAATGGGTCAGTTTTCATCAGCCTGATGCTGCAGCAGAAAACAGGAGAGAGCAACATGAAAACCTGAAGTCTCTTCTCAGTAAAGAGTCATTCATTCATCTTTAAGCCTGACACTTGAAGCTCACTTATTTCAGCAGAGTTCAGTGTGTTTTCATGTGCTCACAGTCATTTACATGAATGCTCAGATTGTTTGTGTTATAAATCCATACGAGAGAGAGGGTGGGGGGTTAATGGTGTGTAGTTACAGTAAGAGGCCGGGGGTTCACGTACAGCCTGTTGAAAATGTTTTCCAGCAGTGTTCGGTCAGAAAGTGCAGATCTCCCCAGCGGTGTGCCCGCGGGCACGGTGTGTTTGAGCTGATGATGTAGCTCGCCGCTTCCCGTGAAGAGGGCAAACGTAACCCCGGGGGGCCGAGATTCATGCCAAACACGCCTGACGTCTCCAGCTCAGATCTCCTCATGTGTTCTTTATTACGCAGTTTTAAACGTTTCATCTGCAGGGGGTTGAGTTATATAACAATACACAGAGAATCTATTCATGGGAAGCCTCTCTTTAAACGCTCCTGTTTCCAATTTAACACAACACAAATCCTCCTCTTACTGACCAACATCTATTGTTGCTTTTCTCTCAGCTCTCTTGCTGTGTCACAAAACCACTCGCTTACAGATTTCTCTTTCATGGCTCACGAGATCTCATGGAGTCTTCATTTAGGTAGCAACTTATAAGAGAAATAAAAAGAGAATCAAGTGAGAGGGTAATTGTGTAAACACATGAAGAGTCTGGAGACATGTTTGAGTTGATATTGAGATCTTCAATCATACTGACTTTTGACTGCAGACGAGACGAATCTGAGCTCAGTTTGACACATTGATGACATCTCTTCTCAAACTCCAAAGGAGAGTGTCATTATTTGTGAGTTGTTGGAGAGATGTCTGTAGATGTTGGAGAGATGTTTCGTAGATGTTGGAGAGTAGATGTTGGAGAGATGTTTTGTGGATGTTGGAGAGATGTTTCGTAGATGTTGGAGAGATGTTTCGTAGATGTTGGAGAGATGTTTCGTAGATGTTGGAGAGATGTTTCGTAGATGTTGGAGAGTTGTTTCGTAGATGTTGGAGAGATGTTTTGTGGATGTTGGAGAGATGTTTCGTAGATGTTGGAGAGATGTTTCGTAGATGTTGGAGAGATGTTTCGTAGATGTTGGAGAGATGTTACGTAGATGTTGGAGAGATGTTTCATAGATGTTGGAGAGATGTTTCATAGATGTTGGAGAGTAGATGTTGGAGAGATGTTTTGTGGATGTTGGAGAGATGTTTCGTAGATGTTGGAGAGATGTTTCGTAGATGTTGGAGAGATGTTTCATAGATGTTGGAGAGTAGATGTTGGAGAGATGTTTTGTGGATGTTGGAGAGATGTTTCGTAGATGATGTTTCGTAGATGTTGGAGAGATGTTTCGTAGATGTTGAAAAGATATTTCGTAGATGTTGGAGAGATGTTTCGTAGATGTTGGAGAGATGTTTCGTAGATGTTGAAGAGATATTTTGTAGATGTTGGAGAGATGTTTCGTAGATGTTGGAGAGATGTTTCGTAGATGTTGGAGAGATGTTTCGTAGATGTTGGAGAGATGTTTCGTAGATGTTGGAGAGATGTTTCATAGATGTTGGAGAGTAGATGTTGGAGAGATGTTTTGTGGATGTTGGAGAGATGTTTCGTAGATGTTGGAGAGATGTTTCGTAGATGTTGGAGAGATGTTTCGTAGATGTTGGAGAGATGTTTCGTAGATGTTGGAGAGATGTTTCATAGATGTTGGAGAGTAGATGTTGGAGAGATGTTTTGTGGATGTTGGAGAGATGTTTCATAGATGTTGGAGAGTAGATGTTGGAGAGATGTTTTGTGGATGTTGGAGAGATGTTTCATAGATGTTGGAGAGTAGATGTTGGAGAGATGTTTTGTGGATGTTGGAGAGATGTTTCATAGATGTTGGAGAGTAGATGTTGGAGAGATGTTTTGTGGATGTTGGAGAGATGTTTCATAGATGTTGGAGAGTAGATGTTGGAGAGATGTTTTGTGGATGTTGGAGAGATGTTTCATAGATGATGTTTCGTAGATGTTGGAGAGATGTTTCGTAGATGTTGAAAAGATATTTCGTAGATGTTGGAGAGATGTTTCGTAGATGTTGGAGAGATGTTTCGTAGATGTTGGAGAGATGTTTCGTAGATGTTGGAGAGATGTTTCGTAGATGTTGGAGAGATGTTTCGTAGATGTTGGAGAGATGTTTCATAGATGTTGGAGAGTAGATGTTGGAGAGATGTTTTGTGGATGTTGGAGAGATGTTTCGTAGATGTTGGAGAGATGTTTCGTAGATGTTGGAGAGATGTTTCGTAGATGTTGGAGAGATGTTTCGTAGATGTTGGAGAGATGTTTCGTAGATGTTGAAAAGATATTTCGTAGATGTTGGAGAGATGTTTCGTAGATGTTGAAAAGATATTTTGTAGATATTTTGTGGATGTTGTAGAGTAGATGTTGGAGAGAAGTTTTGTGGATGTTGGAGTGAAGATGTCGGAGAGATGTTTCGGAGATCTTCCGTGGATGTCGGAGAGCAGATGTTGGAGAGATGATTTTTAGATGTTTTGTGGAAGTTGGAGAGATGTTTCGTAGATGTTGGAAAAATGTTTTGTGGATGTTGGAGAGTAGATGTTGGAGAAATGTTTCATGGATGTTGGGGAGATGTTGGAAAGATGTTTCGTAGATTATTCTTGGATGTTGGAGAGATGTTTTGTGGATGTTGGAGAGATGATTTGTAGATGTTTTGTGGATGTTGGAGAGAAGATGTTGGAGAGATGTTTCGTTTAAATGAATGACAGACTATTGACAAAGATTTATGCAAATGAGTAACAATGCCAAGTTGTGTCGACCAATAGATGTGCTTACATTAAAGGTGACTTGATCTGCTCCATTAAAAGAAGTTCATACACAGCTTCATGAGAGGACATGAGAGGAAGTGTAGTGGTCTGCTGTAGCTTGTATAGATGGAGGGTTTAACTTTCTGAAGCGTGTGGTAGAGAGAGCACACATGCCAGTCAATATTTGACATGAGCGTGTAAAGCGTGAGATGTGTTGTGGCAGTCGATGTGCAGATAAAACATTTGGCCTCATTTATTCCACTTGAGGAGAATATAAGGTTACCTCCTGTTATGAGTTGAGCAGTCAGTCAAATGGGCGGCAGGAATAATGAATGCAGTCTTTCTCCTTCATCTGATCTGAGTGAGGACCTCCGCTGAGTCCATGCGTGTAACATTAGAAAACCCTGAGTATAATCGAATAATCATTTGTCTTAAACTGACATGCATGAACGGCGCTTTCAAGCTCCTCTGAACTGTGTTTGTGAACCGTACATTTATACAGCTCTCATGAGCTTCAGACAGAAATGTGTGATTGTGACTTTTGCAATGATTCAAATGCTCAAGTTATGTTTACTTTATGTAGAAGGGCAATTCCGTGAAAATGTCAACCATACCACGAAAAAATTTAGTTTTAGGTTTTTCTCTGGTAACAGCACAGATTTTAACATTTGGTGGTTCAGATACTCATGTGAGATCTCTCTTCAAATCTGAAAATTATTTGTTTTATTTTTAGTTCATGATTTTTCATAGTCAGGTAAGAGTCATTTTCAGGATTGTCACATCCATAACGCTTCATATTCCTCATAAATGGACACATGAAAATGAATATAAAGTAACTATTTGATGTTCTATAAAGAGGCATCACATCTCCATTCATTGGGTATTATTGCTTCAGGATTGTGCTTTTTATTTCACAGAAGTCCTACAAAGTTTATCGCCTCCCAAAAACCACATCCATTTTTTGTCACATCCATAACACGTTTATTTCCCTTTTTTTAAATATAACTTTTTTCATAGACTGACATTTTTTGATGTTTAGACTCTATCAACAAGGGTTTAGTAAAATATAAACAGATGATTCAATATAATCATAACAAATTCAGTTTCTGAGCATTTTTATGTCACGTCCATACCGCTGGAATTGCCCAGAACTACTTTCAAGCATACTTTAATGGTAACAATAATAAACTTCATGCACAGTAATATACTTTTAAAAAAAAAACAGGATTTAAGTTGTGTATTTAAAGTATACGTTCTTATTTTCAGTTAAAAGAAGCATTTTATTAGATAACTGCGTCTCCTAAACATTAATGTCAAACAAACATATTGACTGAAATTCTCAAGCTACATTTAGTGCCCAGTTCAGTCCAGTTTCAGCATTGTGCAAGAATAAAACATTACGTGTTGCTGTATGTTTAATGACTCAAAAATGAACAAATAAGAATACTGCGTGACATGGACGAACATCTTGACAGACAATAATATGTCTTGAATTGTGTTCATCACACTTAATTAAAACTGTTCACCTTCTGCAAACCTGAAAGATTTAATTCATATTTTTTTCTACTGGTCAGGAAGTGAAAATGATTCCCTGCTGCTTAACAAGAGCCAGCGTTCTCTTTAAACGTGTTGTGACGTCTGTTGAACTTACGAGCGCTGTGAGGCCGTGCTGATCTATAGCTCTGAAGAGAAGGTCTTGTACCCCACAGAGTTCATCTCCTCAGGACTTTCCTTCAAGACATTTCACTGAATTCATAAACGTTTAGTGCCTGTTAAAGGCTTTTCCTGCTCTGTGTGAGGACGACACCGGCGGCGCTTCACCTCCTTAAACATGAATCACATACAACTCCTAGATATTACTCAACAAATGAAGAAAGACCAAAACACAAAACAGCCCAACATTAGCTGAAGGATTTCCTATGACAGAGGATTGTGGGTGGATGCTAAGGTGACCGATCTATGTCACAGTTCAAGGTTTATATCTGTAATTTTGCTATTGCTGACATTTCCTAAATCTCACACTCCTTGTGTTTTGGGTTTGTGTTTCTGACAGTGTGAGCAGATTATTAAAAGGAATGATGATCGGATTTTGTCTCATTTATAAACAAATCAACAAAGTTTGATTCTAAAACCTCAAATGAACTTTAAAATCCTGATGTTTACATGTTTTGCAGCCACATAACGGGCGATGTAACACACTATCTCACATGCACTTATCAGGATTTCATAGAAACTTTAGTGTAAATGTGTGATGCTCACCCAATGAACACTCTTGTGTTTGTGTGCACACTCGAAGAATGTCAATGAATTTTAAAACATATAAAGGTCAGAATGTGTTTTCTTTCTGCTGTGTGTTGTTATTAAACATTATGGAAAGGATAAAGTGCTATTTAAGTAAGGGATTCACATCACTGACTGACTGACGTGTCATACACCATTCTATGATGATGAACACTGACGCCACAAACATCTACAGCACGTCCCGTGAGGACAAAACAATCCAAATGTATGGGAATTATTTATGACACTGTATTTCGTTGATTTTGTTCTGTATTAAAAATACATTTTAAGAAATATAGACTTAAGTCAATTCAGTCTTTAAAAAACTCAGTATTTCAGTGGCAAGGACATCTTCCCGTAATAAATCCTTATTTTAATGCAAACGTCTCCATTCAAAACAGAGCAAAGATTCAAACGAATGATTTAACAAGCATGATATCACACACATTAATGTCCATCTTAAGAAATTCTGTCCCTCTGATGCTCATAAAACTTTCATTAAGTCAAAATGAGTGTCTAAGACTGCTGGAACGTAACCATGGAGACCAAGAACTATTTGTATTTACAGAAACCGGTCCAGGAGGTTGAGAAATGTTCACATACACCAGTACTGAGATTCAACAGAAGCCCAGAGAGTCTCAACACATTACACATCATCTTCCCTGTTCTAGGATCTTGGTGTTGTTCTTGGATCATCTCACTCTTCTTCAAATCCTCAGATGGTTTCGCTGCTATTCCGAAAATAAAATGCTGACGGCCATGATGATACAGCAGCACGCCACATACGGGCTTTTACGCTCACCTGAGAGGAAACGGATAAGATCATGAGCAGCAGAACAGTTCATATCACACATGAACACACAGAACTTACACTTTACTCACCTATTCTCGCACACTTCCAGAATATTCCCAGAAATCTGTGAGTGGAAAGACACATGTTAAGGTTAGTGCATGTATGCAAATAATGCAGAACAGCTCTCTATCAACTGAAAACATTCAAACGGCCAGGGACTGTTGATGGAAATGTGACGTCATATAAAGATTTGACTCTTTGCTAATGCATTACTGTACAATATGTGAGCCATTCTTCATTACTACATTAATATATTTATAATGCTACTGCAATATAAAATTGACAAAACAGCCAAATGTTGGTCATATCAACGGAACGTGGTGTATAAAGTTTTAATGCTTCATCAGCGGAGTTTGATTTGATAAATAAATGAACGGAAGCAGGTGGCGGTCTTCTGTCTGATGCTCTCGAAGGCATTTACAGATTACAGGGGGCAGAAAAAGATGAGTGAGCTTCACAGGGGCTCAAATGTCATAACAGACCCTTTGACAGAACGGATGGGCATCTGGATTGAACAGAAACAACAAACAAGCGGCAGCGAGAACATGTACTGTCAGGAGCCCCGGGAAGAAAACTATGTCTGTTTCCCGAAATGAATCAAAGCTTTAACACGTGTCTCCAGTAAACGTTGTCGTTATTTATAGGTTTGCAGCAATTGTATTAACATGACAGAATAACAGCACCGTTTACACCGAGACACAAGAGCTTCTGTTCACTATTACTTTGCATAGTTTTCTTCAAACGAACAAATTTGGTACCACGCCATTGTAAAAACACTACAGCAACAAACAAGACTGAGAAGGTTCTTTAATATCAAGCGACTTCAGCGCATTTATCTTGGCAAAGCATCTATTTGTTGAGATCATACGGCTGGATGTGAATAACCTCCTTGACTTCCTGATTCTCTAATTTAAACATGTGGTGAACATCTTGATGTCTCAGTCCGACATCATCGCACAGACATCTCCCCCAAACAAACATTCATCCACAGCACTTATGTTACAGGAAAGACATTTTACCCCACATCCTGTCCTTTGGCCAAATGAAACACCAGACATTAACAATTATTTTAAGGCATTAGGATGTTTTTTATAAAATGGCTGAAATGATTCTATTTCAAAAGATCTAGATGTGCTGTTGAGGAAATGAATTACAAAGTGAACTGGTGAAAATAAACATCTTTTGTGTTGTTTGGAATATGTTCTTTATAAATACATCAGATGACAGTAAACATACCCGCTTTTGTTCTTATCCAGCAGACTGGGAGCTAAAGCTCGTATGTAAGCACATGTGCAGATGAGAAGTAAAATAACCGTCAACAGACTCTGGAAATTAAATATGGCAGACTGCAAAAAACACAGAGAAAAAACTGTAATTAAATCAACTTGAAAAGTTCACATTACATTCGAGACTAAAGGCAGATAGAAGGGAGGAGTTAAAGAATGAAAGGCATTTGTGATGTTTGAGGACAAAGTCAGTGGAGAAAGTTTGACTGACACTTTAATAAAAGATTACAGTTTTAAAATAACATGAAACCTCGTTAAATCATCGCAGTGTGACCTCATACACAAGTTAATGTGATAGATTTAGAATTTATAATGACGTTAATGTGAAGAGACAGTGGTTGTGTGTGTATCATCATGTTTAGGAGGACACAGGTCTAAACACGTGATCTTTCAGCACTGACCACACGACACAGCTTTAACCTGAGCACGACACACCGATCAGGCTAAGTGTTTCTAAGCTAACAGCACATTTAGCATCTCTGACATCTGTTCTTATTTAACTGCACCGTTAGCAGAGTTACGCTCCAGCAGACAATGTGCTGTTAAATCCTAACGGATAAAAAATATACTTCACTTCATTTCTTGTGCACACTCACATTAAATGACAAAGTTCATAGAAAAACTCACCATCTTGATATCGTCTCCAGCCAACTCACACTTCCGGTACTTGCGGAAATTGCGTCAACTGTACAGCAACCTGGAAGTGAGCGATTTGACCCGTTGCTGTAATGTGCTATTGGCGCCGCCATACTGGGCAGGGCACGACTATCCTATAAACACATCGAAGTTAACGGGGAGTTTAAACAATGTGACCGTAACGGAGCAAAAAGCTAAACAATGTGTTATTTTAGGCGTTCAATTTCCGATTTGAATGCATTTCAAACGTGAGTCTTGAAAACGTAAAAAACAAATTTTGTGACAAGAGGCAAGACATGTTTTACTCTGCGCGGATCATAATATATTTGAAAGTGTTTAGACAAATGTAAACGTTTTTGATCTTTTATTAAGACAAACAGCAGCTGCCTCGTTCACAATAATGTGTTTTAAAGGCAAGCTTGCCCGGTCCAATATGGCGGCGCATATCGTCATACAATTTAACTTCCATCGCTGCGTTTGTGGCGCGAAGGGTCAAACCTGCAGATGGACACCACGGAAATGAATTAAAGTGTTAGTTTAGATAGAAAGTCATTTGTTATATGTGAAACATTTAAATTTACATGTGAAACATTTATCTTTCGGAATGAGGTGAGATTTGCTTTACATTATTTCATCATGCGATGTTGTTCAACGTTAGCTTGCGCGCGTTTGTGAGAATGTTTGTTTGTTTTCTGTTGTAATGATGTTTATTAACCTGTCTGACGCCGTTGAGGAGCAGTACAGGCAGGTAACTAAAGAATAACTGGGGCTTTATTAGACAGAAATGATGTGATGTAAGCAGTCTTGGCTTGAAATCTTGCTTTTGTTTCCTCACATAACTTCTTCACCATGGTAACCACAGTTTCCTCCAAAATATCACAGCTACTGCTGGACACTGCAGACAGTAAACGCTTTCTACTCACTTTATTTCTATTTTTGAAAGTGGATAATACCAAGTTATCACAGTTTGTGTCCGGTGTGATCAGGAATGTCAAATCTATACATTAAAACACAAGCCAATTGTATAAAAATGACCCCACCCCCAACCCCTAGAAATCTATTTCCTAGAAAGTTTTCCCTTAGAGTTTGACTGGAGAATATAGACAGACAGTGAATTGTGTAGAGAATGTTAGAATGTTGTTTGCGACTGAGCAGATGTGTTGAGTGTGAATGTGTCTATTCATGAATCGATGTGTGTGAATAAAAGAATAGAATGACTCAAAAAAGAGCATGGAAACTTCACAAGTTCTCTGAGATATAAACCACAAATAACTGTATCAGAATCTCTATCTAATTGACTTTTGTCCGTTTAAAATGTTTCAGTTAAAAACCTTGATTTACATGATATGAACTTAAAAGTCTGATTTTCTGAAGACTCTGGTTGCTATGCGGTTGTTAAGTGTGTTGTTGAGTGTATTTTATTTTATCTCCCTATTCTTTATCTCCACTTTAACTCACAATTATCATGTATGTAAAGTGAGTGTGCGCTCTGATCTAATGTCTGTCTGATGATGAAAGATTCTTTCCAATCCGCCATCATATATGATGTATAAATATTGTCAGGAGTCCTGTTGTTGGAGGTCTCTTGGGTGTGGATAAATGTTTAGACGTTCTGTCGTAACCCTTACTTTATGTCAGCCACATTCACCCAAACATCATTCACTAACTCTCACTGTTCCACACAAACACACATGACTTACTGTCTTACTGTTGCTCAGAGGAGTGAGTTATAGTATGAGATGGGTCACATGTAGGCATTGGCCGAATATTGGGTTCAAGGTATACCGAGGTTTGAAAAGTCATGGTTTCAAATCCACACATTTTTTCTGTGATACCGTTTCTAAGGTATGAACTGTGTTTACCCAAAAATACATCAAGTCATGTAATGCAATGTTTATGTTTAGGCCCAACATATGGGCTATGGCAAAAATACATTTTTGAAAGAGTATTATAATTTTAAGGCTTTATTTTACCTGACATATATGTTCCATGTTGGTTAAAAATAAAGTGTATTTGTGTCCAGTTGAAAAGTTGTTGTTTGTATACGCAGACATAATATTCTGACGTCCCTATCAGTTCATCATAAGCAAAGCTTCATTTAAAGTAAATGCATAAAAGTGAATGCTGACAGACTCTTGATTTAGGGGTGAAGGTCTCTGTGTTGTGATATAGTGAGTGTGTGTGGTGGACCTGTCATTAAATCATCATCCGTGTGCAGATGTTTCTGAAGTTAATGAATGACTGTCATGTGTTCAGCATGCGTTCTGTCACTGGTCTCGTGCTGATGCTTCCGTTTGACTCATGTTGTAAGAGTCTGTGATGATGATGATGATGATGGTCAGCGGGAGGAAAGCAGATGTTTATTGTGTATTCCTGACACATTGATTATCAGTTGACATGACACAGGCATTTTGACCTTTCACCCTCAGCACTGCTTACTGACACTTACTGACCTGAGGTCAGAGCTTTCTCGCTTCACTGTTCACTGCCGTCTGTGAGCTCTGGATCTGTGTTTGTAATGGCTGATGTGATGATATATGTCTATAATTCTGTGAAGTTCTGTCCAGCCTTCAGTTTCTTACAATGTCTTATAACCATTCACATAATGACAAACATCATTTCCTCTTTATATTTTGATCACATTTGACAAGATTTTCAGAAAAGGCAAAAAACTCATTTTTACTGATGTTATAACCTACGAACTGAAAACTGAAAAATACTGTATATATTATGTGTTACTATATATATATATATATATATATGTATTATTTATATAAGAATGTAGAATATAAAACAGTACAAAACAAAAACTACAGTGTTTAGATATTTAATTGATAAGCAAAAAATACTATGTCTTTATTTACAAACATTTATTTATACTGAAAAACAAGACAATTTTCAGTAAGAAAGTATTTTTTGTTCAGTATTTGTGTGATGAGATCCGATGTGACAACACAATATCCTCAAGTAATTGGCATGATGGAGTGTTGTGCTCGAAATTGCAAGAATTTTAATCGCATATGCTCCATAAATTAAAGATGTGTGACCTTAAAATATATTTCATTTTGTTGTGCTGCGACCTGTTTTTATTACTGTATATAACACACTGATAAGTGCACAATGTATGTGCGTACTGTTAGCAGAGCTACAATAACCAGCCAGGCCATTACACAACGTGATTTCCCTTTTATGTAAACACGTGCTAGACGGACGGGTTTCTGCGTTGCTTTAGGGGCGCGCGGCTGAACAGCAGCTGACTGTACTACAAGTACATTATATAAAAGTTCACATTACGTTATTTTAAATACATTAACAGTCAAACCTCTTCAAAAACAGATCTTCTGTCTCTTTCTTGTGTGCAATGTAAGCATAAAACATCATTTTGTTGATGTAGTTTGAACTGTTTCTCGGAAGGCCGTGGGGGTTCACATTGACACTGTGATATAATCGCCACCTCGCATAACACCAGCGGTTTTTTACAAAAGCATATAGAGAAAACCGAGAGCTCTTTACCAAAAGCTGCAGATGTTAAGAAAACAAAGCAAGTTTTTTTTGTGCAATTACTGCCTGTCAGTTGAGTTTATGACAAAACATTTAGCAGTATTTACATATTGTTTATTACTGCTTATTACGCGGCTCATTGGAATGCTTGATTCTGATTGGCAGTCGCGACATTTGCAGGTTGGTTATTCCCAGATAACAACCTCTCAAAACGAATAACACACACTAACCCGGATGCAGCATATCATTTTTCCAGGTTTTTTTTTCACAAATTAAATATGTATTTTAATAACATATATGACATAATATTTTACAAACGATTAAACCAATGTGACTGTTTGTGACATTTGAACGTAATTTCTTACCTTAAAACCAAAACTAAATGGCTTTTCCTCGCAGAAGGTCTGCATTCGGTAAAAATGAGCTAATCAAATATTTCAGAGTATCATTTCATGTGCAGTTTATTTTTCATGTGACAAGTAGCCGTGTAATAAGCGGGATAATGTACAAGCAGCCGGCTGTTATCACAGAAATAATCTCCTTCAGTGTGATACAAGACCCTCCACTTCACCTCCTGATCACACTGTCGGGGATTATTTCTGTGATAACAACCGGCTGCCTGAACATTATCCCTTACATAATATAATTCATTCAAATAGAAGTTTAATGTTTTTTCATAAAGTACAAGGTGAGTTTATATTGACAAAAATTTAGCATTTTGTGTTTTAATGTGAATAAAAGACAATGTTTCGCTATATATTTCATCATTGAGGAAGTCTGGTGGGATAAGTGTCTCGTCACACCCTTAGATGATTTGGTCTTGTTCACTCTGATCAAACAAATGTGCCACCAAACCTGTTGGAGTTTATTGAATTGAATAATGTGAATGTGTAAAGTTGTTGTTGTTGTGTGTTCGTCCATCAGAAGCAGTAGTAGTGTGCGTCAGATCTCCATCACGTCTGAGGCTCAGCGTTCATTCTTTCTCAAGGTGGAATGGGCCGAGGATCTCGGGTCTGGATTTATTGTTCTTCTGTCTGACGGCGTGTCTGCCTGGAGCGGTGAGGGTAAGAGATCAAAACATCACACACATCAATCATCTCATTATTTACTCATCATTGAATTGTCACAGCCCGCCGTTTTGTTATTTCCAGAGATTTGTGTTGTAGGATCTGATGTGAACTTTGTGCTTTTTCTTTTAAACCCATGTTGTGTATTGTCCGGTCAGTCTCAGAGGAGGACGTGTCTCGGGAAGCTCGTGACATAGAGATGGAGCGGGAGAGGTATGTTCAGGATCTACACCTGGCTCTGACCGGAGAGGGACAGACGCCGGAGGGGGTGTACGCTTTTCACCTGGCACCCGTGAGACCCTCTAGCCCCCTGCTGCAGCTGTCTTATGAGAAGGTGCAGAGCGACATCTCGGTGAGTGGCATGCGTGACATCGCTGCACTGCAGGTGTGATGATGTAATAGCTGAGATGATTGACACACGGCCGCCGGAGTCTGAAATCAACACCTGACATGTCAAAACTGACAGGAATCAGATTTTCTTCCTGTAGCTGTTTGTAGATGACGCAACATTCACATCAGAATGCTTTTTTTATTTTCAGAATTTCAAGAATCTGCGTGATAAAATGCCGAAAGAAAGAGTATATCAATAATATGACCTTTGACAGCTAATGTACAACTTTGTTCTCTTGAGGATTCTTCTTCTTCTTAAATCGTTCTGGGATTTTTGGGGCATAAACATGCTCAAAGACTCTTGATCAATCTGGGATGCGTTTGCGTTCACACAGAAGGCACTCTGGCAATTGTTGGGCAGTTTTCTGAGATCAGCGTCTGTGTGAATGGGGTTAAGTTACTTAGGTGTTTTTATGAAGAGGCATTAGGATATATTGTACAAAGTAAGAGAAATTAGGAATTTACTAATGTTGTGAAGAACTGACATGAAATGATCACATCTGAGCTAAAGCAGAATCTCTAGGTGTAAAGGTCATTTCTGTTGTGCTGGTGGACAGGAGACTAACTGGAAATGGAAACAGAGAAGCTGAGCTCTTACACAGGAGAAGGTTTATTTTCATCTCCACATTTGCGTGAAAGTCTCCTGGATGTTTATGAGGTCACTCACAGTTGTTTTGTGTAAAGAGAACAAATATGACATCATCATGACCTCTGCTTCTGAAAAGTTGTAAATTTCCATTTGAGTAAGAATGTGTGCGTTCATGTGTGTGCGCTTTTGTCTCCGTTTGTTTGTGTGTGCACGTGTGTGTCTGTGTGCATGCGTGTCTGTGTTTGTGTGTGTGAATACGCGTGTGTGTTTGTTTGTGTGTGCACGTGCATGCATGTGTGTTTGTATGGGCGAGTGTGTGTGTGTTGAGACACACAAGTGGTATGACTTTGACTGGTTGTGTTTCAGACTTTGACTGGTTGTGTTTCAGATGTTTGTGTTTGTTGTCACAGATGTATGTTTTGGATGGTTCATGTTGTTCTCTTGGTTTTGTTGGCTGTGTGTTCTCTGTGAAGTCGAGGCCGGCGCTCTCACACACTCACTCTTATGTCAGCTCTGTGTTCACTTAGTGAATGAAGTGTTGAGATATGAACATGCTGTTTGGTTATTGTGATGCGACTCTGAAAGTCATCGAGCTTTATTTACATTGAATGATGTAAATAATGTTTGCAGAACAGTTTAAAGCTTACTTATGATTGTTTGCCTTGTTATTTGCTGTTCATGACAGTTACGCACGTAATGTTGATTTGATAATGCTGAGATTTTTGTTGGTGATGCTTTAGGCCTGTAATGACAGCCTGTGTGAGCGTCTGCAGCATTCTTCAATGAAACAGCGGAAGGAAAAGTCATGTGTAAATGTGAAAGCAGCTGTTTCTCTCTCATACAACCCGTTTGAAGACGCCGCTTTTTTACAGTAAACATTTAAAGATTTAGGGACACCTTGACTTCTGTTCTACAAAGCACATATTAGCTGTCATGCATGAAGTATACAGGTGAACACACACATGAGAGAGGAATGCTTTGTGCTTTCATGATGATCTGATGTCACGTCAGGACTCCTGCGGTGCTCTTCTGTCTCTCTCTCTCTCTCTCTCTCTCTCTCTCTCTCTCTCTCTCTCTCTCATTCCCTCTCTCATTCCCTCTCTCTCTCTCTCTCTCTCTCTCTCTCTCTCTCTCTCTCTCTCTCTCTCTCTCTCTCTCTCTCTCTCTCTCTCTCTCTCTCTCTCTCTCTCTCTCTCTCTCTCTCTCTCTCTCTCTCTCTCTCTCTCTCTCTCTCTCTCTCTCTCTCTCTCTCTCTCTCTCTCTTCATTCAGAATTCAGCGTTGCTTCAGTGTTAAGCAGTCTAGTTTATTTGTAACAATTACAAATGTTTCACTTTCAATAAACATGTATTATCACCTTGAAGCCAAGATACTATGTTCAAGCAGGAAGAACAAGCAGTTTGCTTCAGTTGTTTGTCAATATAATGTCACATATGGTATTATTCAGTCAGCTCATTGTGAAATAAGACATGTTTTGGTTAAAAACAGATGCAGTGATGAAATGATGGTGTGATAAATGAATAAATTAACATGACTTCACATGATGTGTGTGTGTGCTGTGATGGGACACACAGACTCTCTGAGGACCTGATTGGTTTAAACTCTACACCCCAGGTATAAATTCTTACCATGTGTTCCTCAAAGGATTTCATCTTCTTCATTTGTGTCTCATGTCGACAGCAGAGACGAGAGGTTTTGAGAGGATTTTCTGGGTAGATGTGTGTAATGGTTATCAGATCGCTGTGTTTTCAGATGAAACCCTCCTGTGCTGTGGCTGTGTTTCTCTTGTTGTTAATTGTTTCATATGTTAGCACTGATGATAGAACATGTGCAAGTGTTTCTGCCATCGTGTGTGTGTGTGAACCAGCACTCGGATCAAACCTGCATGTTTTAATGTCTGAGAAAATGCAGATCACAATCAGGGATTCATATGAAAAATATTATTGAAATACTTCTGCACATTTTGTCCTAAGAGTCAGAATGGTTACAAACTCTCTCTCTCTGCCTACATAAAGTCATGTTTTAAAAGTCCGGTTTAACGCACAAAGTTTTATGATTTCTATTTTTTGTGGAAACAGTAGTGTACACAAGTAAAGGTTCAGACACACCTGACACACTTTAAAGGTTTGGTTGAAGTGCACTTTCTGTCAATCTCATATGAATCTGGAGTACATATATCTTAGTGTTACATACGTTGTATCTTCTGAGATCGTTAGTTTGATCACATTTATAAAAGACAGATACAGCTGTACCATTATTTCCGAACACAGACGAGCTCCTGGGGGTGTACGGCAGGAGGAACTAACTCACACAACACATCATGGCATTATCTCTGCACAACTGTTGATTCACTATAAGTTCATGTTGTTTACATTATGCACGTACACACTGATGCCGACAAAACACAGACATCTGAATGTGTTTGACTGACCGCGTGCGGTTCATGTCCTGCATCTTTTAGCACTTGGACTACTCATCTATCAGTTTCAAACCATCTCCATATCCAGTGTTTATATAACATCCATCAATGAAATGCTGTAAACAAACAAACACAGTTAAACTTCACTCAATATCATAAGAGTAACCAGCTGCAGGCACACAGCGCAGCCCATCTTGACGCAGCGCAGCCCATCTTGATGATAAGTGGGTCTTCCTATTGCTCCTCGGTGACGTTTGGCCGAGCTATTTCTTTTGCCTTCCCGTGGGCGTGCTTTTTCGGGAGAGTTCCCCAATTAGGGACTAAGACAAGTTGTTACGTAACGGTTTTTCATGTTCAAAAAAAAAACTTTCTGAAACTTGAAAATGAACGCTGAGGGATTTTACCGAACACAGAAATCCTATGTCCAACAGTTTTTTTGACAATGTTAAGCTTGAGAAGCCACCACGTTTAACAGT